>MJUT01043773.1:156992-175325 GCA_002080005.1 Gigantidas platifrons
AAATTTGCATTACAAAAGTCAAAGTGCTCTGTAAACAATAGCCATTGAAATATACGTATTGATAATGTCATATACAAGGAAATATGATATGAAACTGAGTCTACAATTATAAATTTCCTGTGTCATCAATTATGTTCTAAAATGTATTTCCCTTTCAGCTGTAATGGTGAAATCATTCTATTAACAGAAAGATAACATAGTTATAATATAAATATTTTGACATTATTCTCCATACAAAAGTCATGCAAATTTACAAAGCAGAACATGCATTTATATTTTTCATTTACAATTGTGAGAAAAAGGCGTATTCGAAATAAATGCTGACTATATACTTCTTTGGTGATAGCAAAGGTAGGCATTTTTCACGAAATACATCAAAAACAAATCACAGAATGTAAGAAAGGATATGGATGTAAATAAACATGAAAAACTATCAAAACTTGACATTTAGACATAGATTAAGGTACAGGGACAGGGCTTTTATTGCTGTTCTACATTTCACAGTCACAGTAAATTCTTCAATAATGAGCAGAGCTAATACCATACAATGAGTGTGAAATGGTCCCTAGTCTGCATTTGAGTGGTACTGCTTACGTATGTCGATAAATTCTACATCTTGTCACCTTTGTCGGTTCTGGTGTTTGTTGTTTGTCGTATACAATTTTATTTCTCAGACGCGGTTAAATTAATTGAAAATGAAAGATAAATACTATCAGACATCTCAGACAAAATTCTTCATCTTAATTAAGTATTATTAGTAATTATATGCATCATTGAATAGCTGAAATGAAACCCTCTTCTCAATACAAGGGTTATGCGTCTACAAAAAAGAGTTTGAAGAGTTTGAAGATGTTAAAGTTGTAATCGAAATACGTAAATAGAAGGACAGACAATACAATGGCCAAAAGAAAAAGGACAAAGGGACAAACAACGATCTACAAAGCATTACACACAAAACTAAAGATCAAGTAACTCGAACCCCACTAAAACCCAGGGGTGAACTCTATGTAGCTAACGCTCCAATGAATGGATAACAATTCTTACATCACTGGCAGTTCAGAGTTTTATCATTACTACTGCCTGTGCACAATACCGTCGAATTATGAGGGCAACTTTTACTCAAAAAACGTGTGTAGATACCAAAGCCATAAATAAAACGACAGACAATATAATGGCCTAATGAAAAAGGGCAATCATCTCGGAAATTTTCAGCAGTAAAAATATACATCTTAAGCAACAACTCCCTTGATAAACCCCAAAGAATAATCTACAATACACTGCTTAAAAAAAATTGAGCAAGATGAACCCAGTAAACACTGTAGGGTAAGCTGTTCAAACTGTCACGTGTTATGTAATATTTGATAAAGAAATATATATGAGTGGCATTTACTTTCAAAATCCCGCATTGATTATACTGTCAAATCAAATGTATGAGGGTTATAGCTATGTTGTTTAGTGCTATATATAACAATACTTCAGTTATATCTCGTTGGTAAGTTTTATTGGTGGATAAAATCGGAGAACCACCCGGAGAAAACCATAGATATGTCGCAAGTCACTGACAAACTTTATCACATAATGTTGTATCGAATACACTTCACCATCAGTGGGGTTCGAACTCAAATGTTAGGAAATATTATATATTTGTATTAGGTATATATATATGAAGTGGTCAGGGTGTACAAGTAATGATGGTCGCTCTTAATGCCCATCCCAAGTCCCTGGGATATCAGCGGTGCCTTCGTTGTAAATGTCTAGATCTTGCTGGACGATAATCTGGTCGTCATAGCATCATAGCATAGTCGATAAGTTGCTAACAGTAATGATAGACACCAATAAGTATAGCCACAACATTTCTGAACAAGCATACAACTGAAGGTAGCAATAAAACTATCATTGAAATTATTAGCATTTCAAACGTTATTAAAATGTACAGTGTGTCTTATGAGAAGCATGAACTGCTGACCCTTCTCAGTCACCTAGGGTTCACCACCGTTTTATTATTGGTTTTTTTTCGTGTTGGTGGTTCTGTATATATTTTTAGTTTTCTATGTTTGTTATTCATTTTATTTGACTTCGTTTTGTGTCCAATGTTGCATGTGTCTCTAGATTGTCCCTTTACGTTATTTTTCGCTTTTCCAAAATTTAACAAAATGCAATGATTATAAAATATGAACAATGACGTCCGTCTGTTGAACCTCATTTTAATTGAATTGTAGAATTTGGTCCATAGCATTTCTATGAAACTTTTGCATTGTGAATACTTCATTGAAGTTTACCACGGGCCACTTTGTGAATACAGAACTCTTACCCCGGAAAGATGAATGGAGAGCGATAAACTCAGTATATAATATGAATAACACAAAACATACCTCTAGCACAGATAAAGCTGAAATTTCTTTTCTCAAAGCAACTTTCCAGTTCATACAACCAAACATGCCCAACATGTTCAAAAAATACATATTTGTACGTATCACATAAATAATCTTCTTCATGAAATACTGGAATTATAAACAAAGAGCACCAGCTTGACAACAGTGGCTAGTGTAGATGTACAATTTTCTGCAATCATAATATTTCATGTGGCCGAAGAATCATTAGGGAGCGTTGCATTAAAAAATACCACAGTTATAAAGTGGAATCCGTTCTCGAATAAATATATTGTTTATGCTATGCCAATTTTTTGCATTGGATTTACCCCAAATGTGTTGATGACATGCAACAAAACACAATAACATACACATATACAATTAATATTCAGGTTTAGTGGAAAACAGTAAATAAACATCAATAATTCACCGTAATACAAATTAAAAGGAACAAAACTTTTATGCAGAGGTTGTGTCCACTTTCCTTGGTGGCCAAGGCTGGATTTAATTTCTATTTGACTTACCTCTACGTTAAACAACACATACTTCTTGTCGACAGAGAATCTTATTATATTTGGCGCAGCTTTCTGTATAGAGCAACGACTGGTCTGTTTGATTGATATTGTCACAATTACATGACGTCTTCTGAAGAAATTGAATAAAGTAAACTTGAAATGTAGAAAAGATCGTAGAAAAATATTAAGGGACAAATGTACTGAATCAGGTTATTTAATAAATATTTAATAACGAAAGAAACTTTTTTTCATTAAAGTGTGTATAGTCAAATATCATTCTCTCTATGTCGAACGCACCCATGAATTTATGATGTCCAACACATCTAGGATTTTATTACGTCGAACACACCTAGCTTTTTATGATGTCGAACATACCTAGGATATTATGATGTCTAACACGCCTAGGATTTTATGATGTCGAACACACCCATACTTTTATTTCCAGCTAGCGGACTATTCGAGTTTTCTCTTGTAAGTTATTCTAGTGCAACTGGGCGTTTATTTAGTTGGAATTTTCCACACACAAAAACCACCAACTTATCCGACATTGAGATAACAAGATACGTAGGCAGATCATACATTATATCTTGATATCTAAGATGCCAAATTTAATTTAATTAAGAAACAAAGCTTATAAAAATTCAATATATAACTTACTCCTTGGTTAAAATATTTGTAACTCTTGCATTGATGGTTGCACTCATCCAGACTATTGTCATCTTTATTTGTTGGGCATTCCTGTTTAGTACCTTTACCAAATATTAATATAAATATTGAACTAGTGACATTGGCGATTATTATATAGAGAAAATAAAAAAAGGGTGTGGAATTTTAAAACTTTGATAGAAAGGAAAATAATACCTCTTTTATCATAGGTCTGGTGTCATAATTAAAGCAAAATTAATTTTCTTTATATGCACTATTTCGATACGCGCAATAATATAACATATTTCATTCGTAAAAGGAGAAAGTCACCTGATCATACAATATGAAGTCGTTTTGCAATTTAGTATTCTTTGACAGTTTGTAAAAATAGCAGTGCAGATATCAGGGAGTGGTAGTTATTTAACGACAATATTTTTCAGCTATATCACGGCGAGAACCAATCTAATTTTAATGAGATAATGATGAAGTCGGCTTTTTTCTAGACTAACACGCTGAGTTGGATTTTTTTAATGGTAGCTCACTGAAACAACAGTCCGTGGGTAGACATGTCGCTCCACTCGGACACATTATTCTGATTCCGAGCCAGCCTGATTTTTTCTCTTTCTCCTTAATGCTGCGTACTTCGAGGAGAAGCAACAAATACCAATTGCATAGTCTTTGGTTTGACCCGACCGAGGCTCGAACCCACGATCTATCACACTCAAGCGAGCACGTTAACCATTACACCACCGATGCGGTTGAGCAGATATGACATTTAATGTATTTACAACTTATTTTACATATAATATAATGACAATAATTCTTTTTCTAGTCTCTTTTACGTCTGTTTCCCCTAATCAGCATTCCTAACCTTTTTCATTTGTTTATGTAATAATATATCACATCGCGTATTACAGATAAGGGGAAACAGCCACACATTGTTGGATAATTATATATAAGATAATCGTTAATATGTCATCTACATTACCAATAGGGTTGATATTCCTTTTAAATCCTAGTGTTGCACCAATCCAAACAAGTCCATCGTCTGTAATGTTTAGATGAATACTGTCTGGTTGATAATCTTGATTAAATTCTGCACCAACCAGTTTACAATCCTGAGGTATATCTTGATAAGTGCTGGTGGTGTTTGTAATAACTATATCTTGATCTGTAAGCATAGTAATTCTTCTTGTTATGCTCATTTTAACATGGTTAGGCATTGTATTTGTCTAAATTTTACACCTAGCTGGGACTCGGTGTAAAATATCTGCGAATATAATGTCTCCCCATGTTAAAAGGAGCATTAAACATGACATGGGCGAATTATTTCTTAAATCAGATGATGTTCGTGTCGTTTACCTGTGACACGACGGGTGTCACATGCGGAGCAGGAACTGCTAACACTCCCGGAGCACCTGAGTTCATCACCGGTTATAGTGGGTTTTCCTAGTTATGTTTTGTATGTCGTTGTCTGTTCTTCGGTTTACGGATTCTGATTATCCCTTTGATGCCATAAAACCTTTCTTCATTCATTCATTCATTCAAATCCTGCAATCACACACAAGACAGGCGATGTGTAATTGGTACAATTTTATGCAGTAAAATTTGTTGCAGTAAATTGCAGCACGTCAATGTGTGAAATGACAAGCTTACGAGCTATTTTCTGACAACTTCTGGCTTTCAAAAGGTATTCATATTTTCATTATTATTTAAACCCTGTCGTTATGTTGTAGCTGAAAATCAATATTTATATTTCGAGAAATGATTGCGCAGTTATCTAATATGGTAGTCGTTTCTGTGAAAAAATATTAAAATATGTTACAATATCTATAGGTCAAACCTTGTAACTCTTTTGAGTATAGCCCATGTATCCGAAAGTAAACTAAAAACAAAAAGAAAATACATTTTCCCATTCTGTCACAATACTGTATGACCAATAAACAAATATTCGTCATAAACCAAGAGATCTATTGAAAAAAAATTAAATTGTCAATAACAGGAAAGGGTTGTACTTAAACATTTCAGTTTTTAATTTGATATTAATGACAATTTTAAAGTACCTCAAAATATATATCAATAAAATAAAAAACAAAGAAAAAAATACCTCACAAGCGAAACAGTTTAAAAATCTAATAGAGAAAGGGCAAATTGATAACCCTGCAAACATATACATGACCAGTCACTTTCTTGGCTTGGTGCGGGTACTTAAATAGACAAGTAGGGGGTGTTGAACTAATCTTAGGGGCCTAAATCCTCATGTATGTGCGGTCATGCAAATAGTTTCCACTTGTGGGTAAAATGCCAACTCTCATGAATCGTTCAAATTACATGAATTTGCGATATACATTTGTGTATTTCAATTCAATCAAACTGTCAAAATATAATACAGTGTAGCATTAGTAATAGTCTGTGATACAAGAAGGGGGATTTATGTCTAACTTTCCAAGCAAGCGACAATGAAAATGCTTGACATCTCACTGAGTTCATTCTACCTCAATTTATTTCAGCACATGTGTTTCTTCAAACTAACATGGCTGGTCGGATTCTTTGTTGGATGATATCACAGTACTCTGATAAACAAAACCCCAACATTCTTCAGCTTCTACTTCTACCAAATACTGACTGCCTTCCACATGCTGAACATTGTGTCAGGTTGCACATGATAATTGGAAAACGTTAAAACTGTTAAGTGGTTTAATCAATTAGAGTTGGAAAGAAGAGGCGACAGTCTTAATGGTATATATTAGAGAAAACGTTTCTATGTTGTGAAACGTGTGTCTCATCCAATTGTTTATTGAACAATACAATATGTTTAAAGTAAAAATCTAAAATGTTTCAACCAAACAACTCAAAACTATGACCTGTGGCAGCCGGTTCCAGTCAGATATCGTACGAGGGAAACAATTTTAGTCTTTATTGAGTCTTTACAAGGATGGAAAATGAAAGAATGCATGTGCCGTGATTGCTTTTTGAGTAATACATGTTAGTTACTTTTTCGTTTGCTATTTTATATACATGTACCATGTATGATACGTCTATCACCTTTATACCTGTCTTCAATACTGTATCAGTTCAAGATTTGTAACATGTCACAAACACTTGATGTGTTTCGCTGTCTGTTTTGATGTATCTGGCAGTCCTGAGCCTTTATTGTAGGAGTCATAGGTATACTCAATAATTGCCTAATTAGATATTAATAGGCTTGCTCCTTTACGGAGGTCGAACCGATAACAAGTTTCTACCAAGAAAATCCAGTGTTTTAGTTGCATTTTAAATCTTGTCTGATTGTAAAACCAAGACATATGACTTCTTCTTATGAATGGAATGGATGGCCATGAAGAGTGTAGTTAAATTTGATCGGATTTCTATTTCGATTGACGTTACATTTGTTTTGATGATAAGCCAGTTTCCACGTTTCCTTCCCTCATTGCGAGATCCCTCATTGCAAATGCTATGCATCGATTGTGGAATTTATAGTCCAATAATGTTGAATAATATTGTCTCCAAATAATCGCATGGTGGAGTTTAGACCTACTGGAATGTCGTTAATATACTACACATACAGAAAAGGGCCTAAGACTTACCCTTGGAACACTCCAGATTCAATTGGAACATTGATTTTGTCACCGTCAATTATCACATTACACCCAATCTCGTACTTTTTTGTCTATTTATGAAGAAGTAGAGAATGGCTAACCTTATCATATGTCTTAGAAATAGTCCATTATGAGGATGTATGTCCATTTACCATCTTCTTCTCGGGGCCGTCGTGGTCGTATGGTAGTTGGATTTACAACTACTTGTGCAATCGATGCATTTTCTTTCACCACTTACGTTGTGAGCTCGAATTCTGGTTTTCTCCGATACTCCGGTTTCCGCCACCAATAAAACTGGCCTCCACGATATAACTGAAATATTATTGAAAGTAGCGTTCCACCCCATTACCCTAATCCTGACCATCTTCTCTTTTTTTAGACTACTTCGTTAAATTATATCTATTGGATTTCGCGCGATCTAATTTACGATAATCAGTGATAATGGATGTTATATGTATCGCATGGGTCATTATACTACTCACGACAATGTGATCTAGTAGTTTGCAGCAAATTCAGGCCAAAGGAATCGGTCTATGATTTTCAGAAATGTACTTCGGGCCTTTTTTTGTATTTGGACACAAGATATGTTGTTTTCCAATCGTTGGGTATAGCTCCAGTATTTAGAGATTTTTGTCAAATTATTGTCAGGAAAGGTGCAATTTCATTTGTAAGCTCTTTGAGTCAATGTTTTAGTTCATCTGATCCAGCAACTTTCGAGGAATTTAAATTCAACAGTAAATTAACAACTCCTTTACATGCTATGGTTATATCTGGCATTTTAAGGGAATTTAGACAAGTATCTGTCAAACTTTATATCAAACTATCTATTAACCACGTTACTAACGGGAGATGAACTCATTAGAAAGGTAGATGTCAATCTGATTATCATGTGGTTCGTTGTTAAGCAAAACACAATTTAGCATCTTCTTTTACTGACTGCATTCAGCATGTTGAAGATCATGTGAGAAGTTGTCTTACTTCTACCAACAATCGACGGGCAGGTTGAAGATTACGTCAAAGTGGGTATAATTCTACTGACCATCAGCGGACAGGTTGAACATTATTTCAGATGTCTTTAATCAAAAACTCACAACCATCAATATGCTGAAAATTATGTTGCGGGTTGTTTTACTTCTACTAAATAATGGCTGCCTTCAATGTTTAAAAGTCAAAGATTGTTTTAGTTATTCTACTTTTACCAAATACGGAGAGTCGGTAACAAGAGTATTATTTTTTCTCCGGTTGTTCTACTTCTACTAAATACTGACCACTATTTAGAATATGTCATGGCGAAAATACTTTTACTTTTCACTGAGTAACACTAGATCATCACCACGAGTTGCATTTTTTATATTGCTATCTCACTAAAATAATAATTTGCAGATAAACATTTTGCTCCACCCCAAAACAGTAACAAAATTTGTTATTTAAAATATTTAACTAGCACTGTCGGGTTGCGTGTTCAGACGTTTATATAAAACTATTTAATACAACCTGGTACCATTATGGGATCCATTAGAATAGATACGCTGCATATTGTCCCTTGCTTGAGAAGATTGTAATATTTATTGTATGTGACTGTATCATACGTATTCGTATACAGTGTATAATTTAAAATGCCGAATTTGATTGATGTCAAATTAACAAACAATACTCATGTATCATATAATGACAACACATTTTAACACAAGGATATTGGCGATTTCTAGTTTGATCTTTCGTAACAATGTATATCCCTGTAAATGTCTCTATATTTTCACATAGAGGACATAGCCGAGGTAGCTAAATGGTTCTTCATTATCCTAAGAGAATCTGCACCGCAGTGTGGTTTCGAATCGTGTTGTGATCATCATAGTAACCATGTATGGAATGGAATTATTTAGTGAAAGGACAGGATTTTTAATAGCAGACCGTCTAGGTTTACTTAATTTTTTCCTAAAATCAATTATGTTGCATTCGGATAAAGCATCAATTCGGAGATATGCTCAAAGGTATACCGACTGTCTGTTCGAAAACGCTTCCAACAAACATGCTAAATATGCTGTCAATAAAAAAAAATAGAGCAATTTGATGTGCAAGTTAGTTTCAGATAACTTTTTTTTTATTAGAATAACAGTGGATTATTTTTACAAAGTACGATTAAGATCCTTACTAAAACAAGACGTCTATATCTACGTTGGCCAACCTTTTTATGAAACAGAGTTGAACTAATAATTTTAATCTGTCTTTAAGTTCAGGGTGGAGAATAATGTACATCTGTAAAGGGTGGAGAAATCAACCATTGTAATACTATTATACGAGGAATAGAGAGTACTCGAGTTTGAAATATACAGTGCTATTTGATAAAGATACAAAATATATTGTGACAAAATACACACTACACGCTTCTGCTTAAGAAAAATACTTTGTGCTGTCCTGCTGCTATATCTGAGCGTATTTCGTAACAGTTTTTACATAAATCACAGGCTCTTAAATCTACCAATAAAGGGAACATAGAGTCAGAAGATGTATGAATGTATTAAAACAAAATATCAGTATAATAGAATGGCATATTTTATTAATGTCATTTGTTTGTTTGTCAGATTTATTGGTGGAGGGAACCGGAGGACCCGGAGAAAACAACCGACCTGTCGCATGTCACTGAAAAACTTTATCACATAATGTTGTACACCTCGCCCTGATCGAGATTCGAAATCACAACATCAGTAGTGATAGGCACTGATTGCAAAGGCAGATGTAAATCCAACTACCATACAATCACGGCCACGACGGTCCTTAATGTCATTTGTAATACGTCATTTGTGATATGTCTTAATCTATATATTGGTATGTTTCGTCATTATGTGGTTCTTCGTAGATGTGACTGTTGATGACATTTAATGGTGTCAGGTATATCTGTATTGACTGCGTTTTCGTTCTACAAATATATTCATAGGTAATAAATATGGGGATCTAAAATTTAGTGCCTACGACGTGTTTCTGGAATAACCCTCATCAGCCATAATATTGGAGAGACAAATAATTAAAATGTGATTTGTTTATTTGTAATTTTTGGAATGATTAAGCTTTTTTAATTGTTATACAAGTTCCAAATTGCAAATAAAGTACTACATTTTGGCTTACACGGGTTGTATATTCCAAGATACGAAACAGCTAACTCAAAGCACTGACTTATTCCGTTATTATACATGTCGACTTCTACAATAGTCTTGAGGCGAATCCATGCAGTCGAAATCATGATATCAAACTCGATGGGTATGGGACACAACCGGTTTCATCAACATCTTTAACCCCCACCAAATATTTGGTTTCAGCACCTAGATTCATTTGATTCCTGGCCTCGTCAGGACCTGAATCTATTTTGTTCCTGTCCCAATCGTGGACATGGATTTAGTTCGTTTCTATCCTATCTTTCCAAATATTGACTCTCGCTGATATAATGTTCGCGTGACTTTTTTATTTTTTTATTTAATAAGATTAATATTCCATATTTGGGTACACAGTGATCTTATTGATCTACCAAGATTAAACCAGATAGCCCCAAAACCGATCAAATTTGACAGAAAGCTATCGATATCTTTATTGCATTATAAGTTGATATTTTTGCATGAAACCTAATATATCAGCTAGAAACTGAATACTTTAGAATTTCTAGTCTAACATTTGAACACTTCTAGGTTTCATGGTGAAATTCAAACTTACGTGTATTTCTTAATATAGTAAGTTATAATTAAGTAGACAAATGATGTATATCTAATGTAGCTCTAAAAGGAGGATATGCCACTAAAGGAGCAGGAGCTCCTTCCCCTTCCGAAGTTCATCCCCTGTTTTTAGTGAGGTTCATGTTACTTGATCTTTAGCTTCATGTGTATGTTTTGTAGATCGGTTTGTCCTTTTGTCCTTTTTCTTTTCTTCATTGTGTAGTCTGTCCTTCCTGGATTTACAGATTCTGATTTCCCCTTTGGCATCTTCTTCATATGCACAACCTAAGAAATATGTTTTACTTGACTAACGAATTCGTGTAATTTTTTTCTTACTTATCAAAGGTTTCATTTCATGTTAAAGAGACAAGAGCTATTGAAATGACTCACCGATTGCATTTGACACAGACAAATGCCACTACAGCAACCAAGATCACCAAGACAACGCCACAACCTACACCAACAATAACAACAACATACATCTGTGCTAATGCTGTAAAATGATATATAACAATAGGAAATCAATAGATTGATTGTTAATTACTGTACGTACAGCAGTAAATATTTATGCATATTCAATACTACAGCATAAAACCGAGAACATTACTTTTCTCCAGTAATTTAGAAGTACACATCAACATATACTACAATGTATAACTACCGTATAACCGTATGTTTGCTGCTATCTAATTTCTGCCGTATTCTGTGATCAACTCCTGACGCATAAATTAAAAAAGCAGAATAGTATATGCTGGAAAAACAATTTGTTTTGCATCCTGTGGCAAGATTCGGAGGCAAGATTTTCAAACCGCAGGGAAAAAATCAGCAGAAAATAAATGTCTTTTTTTTAGTCCAATACCACAGAAATTTCACACAAAGCAAATTACCAGTTATACGGTATATATTACATTACACCTTCATTTGCTACATGTATTCTAAAGGTTGCTAGAGATGTTTCATGCTACCACAAATTTGACCGCCATGGTCACTAAAACAGTGTTGAAGTGGACATTAAAACTAAAAACATGCAATATAATATTTAACATTCGCTGTACTATGGAATATATTTGTCATATCCAGTTAACTACGGTCATTTGTAAAAATAAAACTATAAAAATAGAAACCAATGAGGTTAAATATCCCCTTTTTGGTATCTGGATATATTGTATAGCTATCTACCAGTAATCGCTAGCTCATATTAAACGAATACGAAATTATACGAGTTCACCATTTTGAGATTTTCAGAAATTCCGTCTTGTACCGAGTGGAGCGCATCGGAGCGATGCCAAAATATGTAGACTTTCTCACAATGATAATGACAAAAGGGTATGTAAAATAAAATGAAACACAAAACATATCGCTTTGTCTGAAGAGTTCCAAAGTCTGATCGAAAACCGTAGAAATAATTTCAAAATTGATACCTCTAACACATCTATACATGACCGGTTTCACTATCTCGGATGATACAGGCATTCCATTAAACGTTGTAGGGTTAAGAAGTAATTGGTAAAGCGAAGAAGAACAGACAACACAATGACTAAGCACAAAAGGACAAAAGGACAACAACGATCTACAAAACACTACAAAGAAAACAAAACTAAAGATCGAGTGACACGAATCCCACTAAAACCGGAAATGAACTCAGGTGCTCCGGAAGGGTAGGCCGTTCCTCTTTCCCTAGTGACATCGTTGTGCTATTCTAGTTACAAACCCGGTGATAAGTCATTAATGAGGAAATGACCCGGAAGTGCTTACAAGTGGAACCTATCCGTAGTTGCACTAAATAATGGTGCTGAGATTCTTTTCTCGGTTAAAAATGTTATCGTATTTGCAAAGAAAGTATATCATTAATTAGTTAGCTAGCAAATATGTATGTATGTTTATATTATGTCTTGATTATCTCCCCTAATGTGAGATGTGAGAACTTACTTGTCTTGTCGCCATCATTTTTATTACTATAACATAGCGCCGGTAGATCTTCTGAACAGAACTTCGATGCAAGTGATAGTTTCCCATTGGAAACAAAAGCAGCTACACAGAGTGATTTGTCGTGCGCTAAGATATAAATAAATACATAATTACGTGATATTCATATAGTCGGTGAGAACTTCAACGCGGAATATTAAAGTAGTGCGATGTAATAGTAATCAGTCACCATTCAGAGTAAGTAGACAACTCAACATATACACAACGTCATTTCAACGTCAAAAATGTTTTTATACATCACCGCAACGTTGTTTCAAACGTTATTTTAACGTTGAAATGACATTCGTTCTGTACCTGCTGGAAATAACTAGCCGATGGCTGTATATATATATATAATATGATAGTAGATGTTACCTGACTTGGGACGAAGTCCAATAATTTTTTTGAGCAATATTAACTCAGATATATGGACCTATATTTTATTTCAAAGTAGACCGGGTGCGGATCCAGACTTTCTCAAAAGAGGGGGCAAATAGGGCGACCCAAACCCAAATTTTCCGTCTTTTCTAAAGGTTTTTCGCCAAAACGGGAACCTGCCCCCTCCTGTAGACTGTTAATCCGAGATAGACTGTGCACCCAGTCCGCTGTTGTATAATCCGGTACTGGACGTCTCAATTTCAAAAAAAATATTTTTTCGGACAGGAGGAGGAAGAAATGAAACTCAGTTCAATAAAGGGTATGCAGCATCACCTATTAAATGCACATGAATCTGTACACCATTAATGTTCTTACCTTCACCTGGAAGCAAGCCTCGTTTACCAAATAAAAAAAGAGGCGAGTTCCTAAAAACACGAGCGTCATGTACTTTTCCGGTGCATCCTACATTTATGTCGATAAATTCATAGTTGCAATCTACAATCGCCTGTAAAACAACAGAGTAAGTAATAACCCTTTCTGTTGTAATAGTCACTAGAGTTTTCTCCGGGTGAAATAATCGGAATATGTGTTCCATCGATAGCACCAAGTGTTTGTGGGAATCCTAAGTTTGAAAATCCACCGATAATCTCTTGTGCGTTATTGTCATTAGGAAACTTTATACATTTTTGTGTTAAGACTTATCGCATTACTCTGCAAACTTCATGGACTATAGAACACACAGTGGATTTATTCGTTCCAAACAAAGCCCCCAAAGTTCTAAAATCTACTTGCGTACCTAAATACCACAAAGTCATCAGTAGACGTTTGGCAGACGGGATACCTGGTCGCATTACAATTTACAGTGTCTTGCTAGTGATGTGAACGTTGAGTTGGGTTTTTATGGAAATGACGGTTTCCTTTGAAAGTCTCGAATGGCACTTCTAGTCACATCTGTCCATGTATTAACAGCTTCTTCATACACATCTGTTGATCTATGTTTTTCCACACAGATCTTTCTGATATAGGTTTTTGAGCAAAAAGAAACATCAGCAATACTACCAAAAGCCGTCTTCTTCTCATCTTTCTCTTTCTTTTTTCAGGACACTCCTCCTCCTTTTAATTTTCTCGTTGATACAAGTATATGCATTTTCATAGACAGCAACATACATCAGAGTTGAAAAAAATCAGCATTTGGCTTTGATCTCTACATTTCTGAGAATGATCTTGCGTGAAATGACGTCATTTTGCGATATTAATTATGACGTCATTGATGAATGACGTAATAATTCATTATTTCACTCGTATTCAAAAATTTTAAAGAATACTGAGGTAACAAAAGGATTTTGGACCAAGAACGTTCTTTTCCGATAAAAAAAATAGCTTGAAAGTGTGCAAAATATGACAGAAATCCACTTTTACTAACTTGGACCCAACTGGAATCGGCCTTTTAGAATATTTAACCTCCATTTTGTGTTTTTAGTTATTTCCATCAATCAATACAATTTTGTAATAAATGCACCTCTTAAATAAACAAATGCTAATTAGTTTCCAAATATGAAAAACGTTACTAGCATTAAACCCGTGTGAAAGTAATAAATTTCCGAAACGTTTCTAAAACGTTTAAGAAATTCCGTGTGAACGCAAGCGTTTTCTGAAACGTTTCAAACTAAAACGTTTTATCCGAAACGTATTAGAAAACGCATTACGTGTGAACGAAGCATAAAACAGATTATGTTCGTTAGTGTTTGATATTTTATGATATCACAAGAACACGATTGCAGAATGAAAGAGGTAATCAAAAGCTGTAAAGTGAAGGGCAATATAATGAATAAATGAAAAAGAGCAAAAAGACAAGCAGTGCTCTGTAAGATACTAAGAATACTGAGGTAACAAAAGGATTTTGGACCAAGAACGTTCTTTTCGGTAAAAAAAATAGCTTGAAAGTGTCCAAAATATGACAGAAACCCACTTTTACTAACTTGGACCCAACTGGAATCGGCCTTTTAGAATATTTAACCTCCATTTTGTGTTTTTAGTTATTTCCATCAATCAATACAATTTTGTATTAAATGCACCTCTTAAATAAACAAATGCTAATTATTTTCCAAATATATAAAAACTTTATCAGCATTAAACCCGTGTGAAAGTAATTATTAACGTTTTCGAAACGTTTCGAAAACGTTTAAGAAATTCCGTGTGAACGGAAGCGTTTTCTGAAATGTTTCAAAATAAAACCGCTTATCCGAAACGTATTAGAAAACGCATTACGTGTGAACGCAGCATAAAGAAGATTATGTTCGTTAGTGTTTGATATTTTATGATATCACAAGAACACGATTGCAGAATACGAAAGAGGTAATCAAAAGCCGTAAATTGAAGGGCAATATAATGAATAAATGAAAATTGAAGGGCAATATAATGAATAACTGAAAATTGAAGGGCAAATGAAAAAGAGCAAAAAAGACAAGCAATGCTCTGTAAGATACTAAGAGTGAGCAACACGAACCCCACATACAATCGAGGTTATGGGAGAAAGGGCAAAATCTTTATGGATGTTCAACCTAAATCAATCTATCGAGCGAAGAATTACAACAAAATAGGCCCACTTTACATGTGTGTGTGTGTGTGTGTGTGTGTGTATTTACGTTCTGACTTCTGTGTTGTGATATCCGTTATGATTTCCTCATAAAAACTATGTTCGGTTCGTCTTAACCTTCAGTTGTTTGTAGCAGGGCTCATGTCTTGCGTGTGTTGTTTGTGTTTGTTTGCGTATAGCGGTGTCCAACGCATGTTGTGTTGTGTTTTTGCTTAGTTTTTCTTCGTCTTGTGTGCCCTGTGTTGCCAGTTTCTCTAGATTGTCCATTTTTGATTGCACCTTCGCTATTCTCTAACGTTTATTTAATACATGTAATTTGTATTGCTGTATTTAACTTCTGTTAAACGAGGTTGGCAAAATTAATTCATTGAACAATTATAGTGTAAAGTTAGTTCACATTTGTATGTAGTTAGACAAACGTTAGAGAAAACCGAAGGGTAATCAAGAATGACAATTCAGAGACATTGACAACGCCTGGCACAAAGAAACAGAACGAAGATAAAGAAAGCAAAAAAACGGGAACACAGAAAAATAGAACTGTGAGCACCACAGACCCACGAAAACAATGGAAGTACACCCAGGTGCTCGCGAAAGATAAACAGTTTCTGTTTCATATAAGACACCATTGTATCTTTCATCACAATATCATGAAATAGTTTTACTTTCATCTTTTAAGATTATGTCATGAATTATTAAGAGCTATTAATGTTTTTCATATTTACCTGTACCCCAATAAATTCGTGTTCTTCTGAAGAAAGAAACCCAATATGTTCTTCCATCTTTATATTTCCCGAAATAATTTTCATTGGCGCTTTGCAGTAAGTCTTGTCCATTGTCTTTACATCTTTGATATGCTTCATACCATGACAAAATACTGCTATTGTAGCTCATTGTGGTGTTACCTACTAAATGTCAATTGAAGATAACTGAAGCATATCCAGTCATTATAAAATATCATATATCCATTTGTGAATGATGCAAAAATTATGCAAAGAAAGCTTAAACAGTGATGGTCAACCATTCCACCAATATCAACACAATGAACAATCACCCCTCACCTCAAGTCATTGTACATAAATCAGACCATGACATATAACGTTTGAAATTCAGTTGATGGCTTGTAATAGACAGGCACAATAAAGTAGCAGAGCTAAACTGGTTAAATGCTCTTTTAGAAAAATGTCTCTTGTGACAGAAATGAGACATTGTAATAGCTTATGTTTCTATAAAGACCACTACAGTATCCGAAATTACCAAGATACATGGGATCAAGTGGTTAAGAGGCAGACTTCTTATATGCGTGGGTTCCCGCTGTAATACCCATCCCAAGTGTTAATAATTGCAGAGACCTATCCAAGACCATGGGAACCACTGCTAAATATGGGGGACATAATTTTTGGTGTGTTCTCTTGATATATTATGATATAGTCTACAACAACTACTCGAATAAATTTATTATATAAAAAACAAGGATAATAAAATGTGCATTACAAAAGTCAAAGTGCTTTGTACAATACCCATTGAAATATAAGTATTGATAATGACATAAATAAGGAAATATGATATGAATCTGAGTTTACAATTATAAATTTCCTGTACCATCAATGATTTTCTAAAATGTATTTCCCTTTTCAGCTGTTATGTTGAAATAATTATATTAATAGAAATGTAACATAATCATGATATATATCTTGTGATATTATTTTCCATAAAAAGTCATGCAACTTTACATAGCAGAACATACATTTATTTTTTCATTTACAATTTTGGGAAAAAGAGCATACAAAATAAACGCCAACTATATGCTTCTTTGATGATAGCATCTGTAGGTATTGTTAACTAAATACAGCAAAAACAAATAACGGAATATATGTTGTGTATGTGCATGTAGAAAGAAAAGATATTAATGTAAATAAACACGAGGAACTACCAAATTATTCAATAATGAGCATAACCCATACCATACAATGAGTGTTAAATGGCACCTATCCTGCATTTGAGTGATACTCTTTACTTGTGTCGATAAACTCTACATCTGGGCAGCTTGGTCGGTTTTTGTATTGCTTGACGAATACAATTTTATATCCCAGATGCAGTAAAATTATTTGAAAATACTATCAGAAACACCTATAGATCAAATTTGTCATCTTAATTAATTATAATTAATAATTATATGCATCATTGAATAGCTGAAAGGAAACCATCTTCCCGATACAAGGGTTATGCGTCTACAATGTAGCCATAGTAGCCTTCCAATGAATAGATAAAAATTCCTAGATCACTGGCAGTTCATGGGTTCAAACTCAAGTGCTATGAAATATTTTGTATTTGTATTAGGACTACATATTTGAAGGAGTCAAGATGTCCGAGTAGTGATGGTCGTAATTTTTTTACCACAAGACACACCATTGACGTGGGCTCACGGTCCTAGTACCCATCCCAACTCCGATGGTATCGTTGTATTTGTCTAGACATTGCTGAACGATAATCTGGTAGTCATAACATAGTCGGGAAATTGTTAACAGAAACGTTAGATTTGTCTGTGTCTTGTGTACAACGTTGCAT
>MJUT01043773.1:178550-199342 GCA_002080005.1 Gigantidas platifrons
TGATATTCCAGCTATACTGTGCCGAATGACGAAATGAAAATGACTGTTATGTGAGGGATAACTTCCTATATACATGGTGATGTTCTGACAATCAGGGTCCTATTTTTGATTATCTGTCTGGCATATGGGGTATACTTTTTGCCACAACTGTCCGAAAAGGGGTATAGGTTTTTGCTTGGATTATTCTTCAAAAATTGGGGCTTAAAGAGGCTTTAGTTAGACAAAAGTCTGAGATGGGGTCTAAAATTGGCATCAGAATCAGTCTGTAAAGGGGTCGGAGTTCAGCGGACCCAGAAGAACACGTACCTCACCATTTTGTAAGGTAGGCCGGTACTGTTACTTGAGAATAATTAATAGTGCCGCTTCGAAATAATTGCAAAATTACCGTTGTTGTTTAATTATTCAATTATTTATTACATGTATTTTTTTCAGATTTTGCCTGTGGATTTTTTTCCCGTTTTCTTAAAGTTTACCCCTTGCTAACGATGAGATAAACAACATATATTCATATTCAAATATGCAACAAATTATGGCTTCTATTATTATAAGAAACACTGTCGAGATAAAAAGAGACTTTTAAACCAAAGTGACAAATCTGGCAAAAAGTAAAACAGTATACTGCAAAACACGGTACACTCGTCTTGCAAATTTACATGTTAAATTTCTTTTTTAAGACTTAGGGATCGACTATAAGAGGGGAGTAGACATGCACATAGGAAGGGGTTGCGAGGAGTAAAAACGAATCAAGTTCAGACACAATACTTGAGAATTTTGCGTCTATATGAACTGAAAACCTAACCAGCGTAAAATGGCAAGTGAGTTATATTTGTTTCTAACATATACCCAGCCAAATTAATAAAAATTAATTACTTTTAATTAATTACTGTTTTCTTACCAGTTTCAAAAAAATTTGGTAGAAAAAATGCCATTGTCTCCCCTTAAAGTTAAATGGTCGGTCCCTAAGTCTTACACAAATGGAGGGGGGTTCTTCCGGGGCCGCTGAACCCCGACCCCTTTACAGACTGATTATGATGCCAATTTTAGACCCCATCTCAGACTTTTGTCTAACTAAAGCCTCTATAAGGCCCAATTTTTAAAGATTAATCAAAGCAAAAACCTATACCCCTTTTCGGACAGTTGTGACAAAATGTATACCCCATATGCCAGACATGTGCCAGACAGATAATCAAAAATAGGACCCTGATTGTCAGAACATCACCATGTATATAGGAAGTTATCCCTCACATAACAGTCATTTTCATTTCGTCATTCGGCACAGTATAGCTGGAATATCACTGATGTGCCACAGTGGTGTTTAGCAGTCAACAATCGATGAATCAATCATTTCGTCATTGCTAGATGAAGAACGATTTTTTTATATAACCTGGAAAACAATGAACTATCCTTTTCTATGCGTAAATGATACTTTCTCTACTTTTTTTCATTTAATTTTTGTCTTGTCTTTCCCCAAGAAATTGTTTCGTTAAAATAGGTTTTATTTCATTTTGTATTATTCCGTTTCGTTTAGTTTCGGTCAATTTCGTTTCGATTTATTTCGTTTCGTATCGATTTCGTTTCGGTAAATTTCGTTTCGTTTCGGTGAATGTCGTTTCGTTTCAGTGAATTTCGTT
Organism: Gigantidas platifrons; assembly: GCA_002080005.1. Classification (NCBI taxonomy): domain Eukaryota; kingdom Metazoa; phylum Mollusca; class Bivalvia; order Mytilida; family Modiolidae; genus Gigantidas; species Gigantidas platifrons. The sequence continues at coordinate 180,182 of MJUT01043773.1, forward strand.
TGGTTTGGTTTGGTTTCGTTTCGTTTCGGTAAATATTTCGTTTCGCATTTCGCTTCGCATTTTACAGGTAGCCCATAATCATTTGGTCTAGTTATAATCTGACAACAGATACCAAGTGATACCGCCATGTTGTTGTTGTTTACCAAGGCCTGAAGGGAAGTAACCGGATGAGTATGTAATAAATACAATAAAATACAACTATTATACAACTAATATTAAGGTTCAATAGATAAGACAGCAAATAAACATAAATAATTCACCATATACTACACATATCAATATGAACAACAGTTTCATGCAGAGGTGGGTCCACTTTTCTCAGTGGCCAAGGCTGGATTTAATTTCTATTTGACTTACCTCTACGGTAAACAACACATACGAGTTGTTTACAGAGAACTTTATCTTCTATATCACATCTTTCTGTAACTAACAGGGTCCCGGCTGTTTCGTTGTTATTGTCACAATTACATGACGTCTTCTGCAGAAATTGAATGAAGTAAAGGACAAATATACTGATTCATGTTATTTAAAAAATATTTAATGATGAGAGAAACTTATTTTTATTAAAGTTTGTACAATCAAATATCATTCTCTTGATATCGAACGCACCCATGTTTTGATTATGTCGAACACAACTGAGATTGTATGATGTCGAACACTCTCATAATTCGATTTCGAGTTAGAAGAGTTTTCGAGTTTTCTCTTATAAGTTATTTAATTGTAAAAGTAATTATACTGTATATATTTAGTTGGAGTTTTCCAAGAAAACGAAGGGGCCGTCGTGACGTATGGTAGTTGGATTTATAACTACCTATGCAATTACTGCATATCGCCACTAAAGTTGTGGGTTTTAATTTCACTCAGGCGAGGTGTACTCGATACAACATTGTGATAAAGTTTATCAGTGACTTGCGACAGGTCGGTGGATTTCTCCGGGTACTCCGGTTTCCCCCATTATTAAAACTGATCGCCACGATATAAATGAAATATTGTTGAAAGTGGCGTTAAACACAATAAACCAAACAAAGAAAACAACTTATCCGCCTTCGGGATAGTAGGATTTGTGTGTAGGTTATACTTTAGGGAGTATCTTAGAAATGGTGATATTGGAGATGTCATATTAAATTAAATTAAGAAACAAAGTTAATAAAATATCAATATACAACTTACTCCTTGGTTAAAATATTTATAACTCTGGCATTGATGGTTGCATTTATCCAGACTAAAGTCTTCTGATCCTTCTTCTTGGCAATTCTTAGTACCTTTACCAAAATATCAATATAAATAAATAACTAGTTAAAGTGGTGATCCTGGTGAAGATGTAATAAAAAAAATAAAAAAAAAACAAGAAAGAAAGGTGCGGAAAACTCTGACAGAAATGAAAATGATTGTTCTTTCATTATCGGGAGATGTTAGGTTGATGGTCTTATTAACATAGTTTAGCTCAGTCACATTTTTATGCCTGTCCTAAGCCAAGTACTGGATTTTCAACGTCATATGTCGTGATCTTTAAAGAAGTCGATTCTCAATTGATTCTAAAAATAGCATTGAAGATATGAACATTATATATTAACTAAAATTTCTTTGATATGATCTAAATCTTACTCCTTCTTCTAGTCTTTATTACGTCAGTTTCCCTACCAATTATTCCCAACCCCCTTTTTTGTTTGTTTATGCAATCATAGAATACATCATAGTTAAGGGGAGATAACCACCAATAGGATATGTTATCAATATGACATGTACATATTACCAATAGGGTTGATATTCCTTTTGAAACCTATTGTTGCAACAATCCAAAAAGGTCCATCGTCTGTAATGTTTACACGAGTACTGTTTGTTGGGTAATATTGATCAAATTCTGCACCAACCAGTTTACAATCCTTTGGTATATCTTCATAAGTGCTGGTGGTGTTTGTTATAAATATATCTTCATCTGTAAGCATAATAATTCTTCTCACACTGGACGATTGTATAATATGTATCACAAAATAACAAATATATAGTCAACAAATATACAGTTACCGCATATTCTTCTCAACCTATTACAGACAGTTAACCACAACAATTTAACCCTTGGTAATCTACAACAGAGGGTAACCACTACAAATAATGCCTCGCATTGCTAACCACAACAATTTAACCCTGCTCAAATTACGGACAGTTAACCACCACAAGCTAATCCTTTTCAAATTACAGACGGTCAATCACAACAATTTAACCCTTCTCAAATTACAGACGGTTAACCAGAACAATTTATCCCTTCTCAAAATACAGACGGTTAGCCACAACAATTTAATCCTTCTCAAATTCCAGACGGTTAGCCACAATAATTTAATCCTTCTCAAATTACAGACGGTAAACCATAACAATTTAACCCTTCTCAAATTACAGACGGTTAACCACAACAGTTTAATCCTTCTCAAATTACAGACGGTTAATCACAACAATTTAACCCTTCTCAAATTACAGACAGTTAATCACAACAATTTAACCCTTTTCAAATGACAGACTGTTAACAACAACAATTTAATTGCTCTGACAGACGTATGGGTATATAGAAGAATAAACCTACTGGTAGACAATAGGATAAGCGTACGGATAGACGGAAAGATAAACGTGCGTGTGGACGGTAGTGAGGAGGATGCTGAACGTACGTGTACACAGAATTAAAAACGTACGGGTAGAGGGGGAAATTCAACGCAACCTTGTGTCCTTATTATTTTTGCAAATATTTTTTATATTGACATTTGGGGTTTCAACAGAACTTTTTTTTCTTTTTGTTTTGTGGCTCGAATGAAATCGGTGATAAATATCATGCGGTGTTCTAAAAGAAGAAAGAAAGTAAGTATCACCATATTACTGTACCTATAATCCAATCATATACAAATTACAACAATTATTTAGTTCATGTATTCATGTAATATTAGAAAAACTTTGTAGAATCATTAAGATTATAAATGTGAGTCACTCCTTCAGCTTAGTTAGCAATTACATAATTGTTCACACGTGCTTGTTATCATTTATTTTGTATGTAGATGTATATGCTCTCTGTAACTATACTGTTAGATTGTGAGAATAAAATTCCATATCAGGGCCCGTATGCATAAAGCTACTTAAGCTAAGATTTTCTTTAGAAAACATTTAAGTTAAGGTAATTCCGCCCCTTTTACTTAAGTGGTATGCATAATACTACTTAAACTAAGAATTTCCTTTGTAAAATATTAGTCTTAAATAGCTCCGCCCATTCCACTTAAGTGGTATGCATAAAGCTCCTTAAAATAAGAATACACTTAAGTTTTCACTTAAATCTAAGGTACCTATTGAGGTATCTTAAGTATGTAAAATGTAGCGATTTCGAACCAATTAACCACGAAAAATTGTCAATATCGTTTCTATTCATATTTAAATAAATAACGGATGTGTATATTGTCCGAAATATTTTTATTGGCTTTAATTATTAATTAATTCATATCTCAACAGAAAGTACACGTAACTTTTCCGGGGCAATTTACTTGATTTATTGCGTCAAAAATATCAATATTCGTTGTTGGAACCACAAGTCTTGTTTTTCAAATTAAAAATGTGCATGTACCTGTATATACACGTATAATATCTTATGACAAGCGTGAAATTCATGCTATGTAACATTTTCATTGATTCTTTGTACAGGTCTGCCCAGAGAGGTCTGACCATATAAACTCATTTCAAAATTAAAATTATCAAGTACAATATTTCACGTTAATCGGTATCGAATGCTAAAAGTTAGGAGGGCTGTGAGAAGGGAACGTATCTTTAGAAATAGAACTAATCCATTAGAAATATATGATGATTTGGAATTATTTAAAAGATTTAGATGTAATGAAACCTCAATTTTTGCATTAGCACATATATTGTCCCATTTTTTCTGTATTTCTTTGACGTCTTTTTTTACTGAATTCCCGGCATTAATTATATTTGCAATTGTCTGTCATGCCCTATTTTTGTCCGCAGAAGTTATCGATGAGGAAACTTTGCTTTTAAAATAGACTTTCTTTTCTCGCACTCCTCCAACAATACAACTTTTTCTCTATCTGTCCAATTTGGCTTCCTTTTAGACATTGTTTATTTTCAACAGTCACGAATAGTAATATTCAAGCACACCCGACCTTGAATGCTTAACCGCAAAAAGTAATAAAAGCGTGCATTATATATGTATTGAAAAATTAAAGCGAAAATACCAAGGATAAATATATATAATATTAAACGGTAAATGGAGAAGAGTTCCGATAATTTCCACTTAATATTTCCTTAGTTAAGTAAAAACTTAAGTTGTTATGTGCATACTACTAAAGATTATCACTTAACTAAGGGATTCCTTAGTGAAATCTTAGTTTAAGTAATACTTAAGTTAAGATGTTTTATGCATACGGGCCCTGATGATGTTCGTGTCATTTAACAGTAACACGACGGATGTCACATGTAAAGCAGGAGTTGCTAACCATTCCAGAGCACTTGAGTTCAACCCGGGTTTTTAGTGGGTTTGCTGTGTTATGTTTTGTAGATCGTTGTCTCCCCTCCTACGATTTGCGGATTCTGATGACCCCTTTGGTATCTCAAAACTTTCTTCATTCATTCATTCAAATCCTGCATGCACTCACAAGACGAAGCTATGTGTAATTGGGACAATTTTATGGCGCAATGTTTGTAGCAGTAACTTACAGCATGTCAAGGTGTGAAATGACAAGTTTACGAGCTATCTACTGACATCTTGTGGTTTTCAACAGGTATTAATGTTTTCATTATTACTTAAACCTTGTCTTTATGATGTAGCTGAAAACTAATATGTATATTTCAAGAACTCATTGCATGATTTTCTAATATGGCAAAGATATGGAACAATATATAAGTCAAACCTTTTAACTCCTTTGAGTATATTCCATGTAGCCCAAAGTCAACGAAAAACAAAAAGAAAATATATTTTCCCATTCTGTCACAACACTTTATTTATGTATACTGAAACATTTCACTAGATCACGAGATCAATTGTTTTCTGAAAAATGAAATTGAAATTATCAGTGACAGGACGGGGATCGTACTTAAAAATTGCAATTGTTTAATTTCATATTAATGAAAATGTGAGAAAGTATTTGAAAATATATATTAATAAAATAAAAAAATTAAAAAAAATAACACACAGAGGGAACAGTTCCAAAATTCAATGGAAAAATTCTAGAAAAAGAGGCAAAATTCATATCCCTAGCAAACATATACATGACCAGTCACTTTCCTGGTTTTGTGTAGGCTCTTAAAATAGGGGGATTAAACTAGATTTGTTTTCTAAAAATTAAATTGAAATTGTCAATCACAGGATAGGGACGTATACTTAAACATTTCAGTTTTTTAATTTGATATTAATGAAAAATTTAAAGTACCTGAAAATATACACGAAACATACTATTATACAGATGACGTATTACAAATGACATTAATAAAATATACTGTTCTATTATATTGTTTTTTTGCTTAAATCATTCAGGCCCGTATTCATAAAGGAGGTTTAAATTTAAACTCGGTTTAAATTTTCGTTAAACCAAGTTTAAAAAATGTTCATATTCAATATAACTTAATTCAAACCTTGAGAGGATCAAGTTTAAATGAGCATGCATAATTTCAATTTGTAAATTTCATGGTGATATGTGTTCTTTCTTCATCTTTCTTCTATCCATTTATCTATGTTGGTGAAGACGAAGCGAAAAGTTTTTTTAACTGCCAATTGAATGTCAATCACTCGACATTTTACAATTTTTTGTGCGTACTTGAAAATATATATAGTAGTAAAATTTGAAAAAAAAACTAATAACCGATCAAGTCAGGACCATTACGGTTTCTCAACTTTCCGGTGGCGAATCATCGACTTAGTCAGATTGTTGGTGATTGATTGTGTTTTTTGCTCAAAAATGTTGATGTGATGTGCATGATCTTCATATGTAGTGGTTGCTAGAGGAAACGGTTGATGTATTTGGAGGTAAATTCTGGATAACAAAAGCCCTTTGTTCATATGACCTATTAGAAAGTGTTCTACATTAAAATCATATTTTAAGAACATTCTAAAATGATTTATTTCTATTCTAACATGAAAATAATCAAGATTTTTCGGTTTTGCTGCGCCCTTTACTTTATATTGTGCATTACTATATGAGTAGCATGTTTATGTATATACTAGTATGTAATTTTCATGCTCTGTCGTCAGACAAAACCAATGTTCCAAATTTCTGGTTTCAAATAAATGCGTATATCAACGTTAGTGCATTATTAAAGACTGTTTGGGGTTCCCTGTATATCATATAATGTATTTTACTGTTTCGTAGGGTCGTTGTCTCTTGGACATTTATTCTAGAACATCGCAGTATTTTCCATGCTTTCATTACAAATGACATGTAAAGGAGGTGTGGTCACTTAATTGATGGCGCGAACGACATTTTTTTTATCTTACTGAGTGCCGAATGAGTTTTGAAACTGGGTAATGTAATGTAATGTAATGTAATGTAATGTAATGTAATGTAATGTAATGTAATGTAATGTATGTAATGTAATGTAATGTAATGTAATGTAATGTAATGTAATGTAATTTTAATATTTTATTGCGATAAATTTGGCAATAGGATTGGACACAAGTTATTGCAACTTATATTAAGTCCTCTCCTTACATAAATAATACACATAATATATAATGACAGCAAAACATATACAACATAGTATTAGACATAAGAGGTAAACAAAAGAGTCATGAATTAATACAAACGAGGAAAAAAGGAAGAAAAATCAGAGGAAAACAAAATATAACAAATTATAAAGTTGCTGACTTGAAGTACAAAATCTTTTTGTCTGTTTAATAAAACACCGAATTTTCTCAAAAAATTTCGAATTAATATGATCAGTATATGTATCATTTCCAAACAATAGTGTTTCAACAGTAATCTCCATATTCATATTAATTAAGTCATTGAATAACAATATCCTTTGGTTATTATATAATTGGCATTCTAAAAGGTAATGAATGACATCCTCAATAGGCGAACCGCAGGAACATTTTGGATCGTCAACTACATGATTTTAGCTAGATCAGCTTTTAAAGTACTACATTGATGCCATAACCTTGTATGAAATATGTTAAATTGTCTTAATCCTTCACCATAATATACCGGTGGTCTAAATTGTTCACCTTTTATTTTTAATTTAAATTGTGAAATAGTTTGTAAATTTCTAATAGTTGGACTAAGATCATTCCAAATTCGGACAGTAGATGGTATAAAGGATTTTTCACTTATTCGTAATCTACATCTGGGGAGTACATAATTTTCATTATTTCTAAGGTTGTATCCACTGACGTCAGATGCAACTGGGGGTAAGCAATCACTTAGATATTGAGGACATGATTTATTATGCATTTTATAAAAAGTTGTTAATTTACGTTGTCTACGCCTTTCTGATAAGGTTTCCCAGCCTGTTTCAAAATATAAACCTTCCAAACTTGAAAATTTCGTTAGCCCTGTTACTATTCTTGCAGCTTCTAGTTGTATTTTTTCTATTTTTTCAGAATCATATTCAAAACACCCATTCCACAATTCGCATGCATATTCCAAAAGCGGTCTTATAAAAGTTATATAAATATTAGACAAGCTTTTTTTGGAAAGTGTAAATTTTAGTTTCCTTAGTACATAAACCTGTTTTAAAGCAGACTTTGTAATATTGTCTATATGGGTTGTCCAGTTTCCATCTGGCGACAGTGTGACACCTAAATGTTTATGATTATTAATTATTTCAACGTTTTCACCGCCGAATTTAATATTAATTTCTGGTGGTGTAACATTTGTGATAACCAGTGCCTTGGTCTTTTTTGGATTAAAATCGACAAGCCATATTTTTGCCCATTCATTTAAGTTAATTAAATCATTATTAATATTAGTTTCCATTGTTTCAAAATTACTGCCTGAATAAGAAATAGAGGTGTCATCTGAAACTGGGTGTACAATGGGGTACAATTGCTGTTTTTACCTTAACTTTATACCCCTGCATACAGAAAGTCCCTACAATTTTTTTTAATCAGATTTCATATAATTGTTACGATTTCTGAGTTAAAATGGGCTAAAGGGGCGAAAAACGTCGTTATTTGAGGGGGTTGTAGAATTTTTTTAATAGTTTTAATTACGAATTTGAGTTATCTCCCAGTGTACACTAAAACAAGAATAAGTTTTGTGCATTGCCCTGTCCAAAACGGGTTTTGTCCAACATGAATAGTTAGTCCACCATCTATTAGTGTGTCAAAACTTGATTTTGTGTCCACACTGGCCCACAACGTACAGGGTTCAACATCTTGCGGTCGTATCATGTTGCGCTCGGCGGAGCTTTTAATTATGCTTACATTTATAATTATTATTGTAATTAGTAATAATTACGATTGTGAGTATTATTGCTGTCACTTTTTAACCGCAATGGAAGGTGGGGTTGGGGTGCCTTAAAATGCAATTTAACCCACCATTTCACTGGTTTAGAAATACCTGTGCCAAGTCAGGAACATTGCGGTTTCTAAGCATCCTGGTATTGAATCTCGACTTTTTCAGATTTCTAATTATTGATTGTGTTTTTAACTTCGGACTATTGCCTTGGTGTTCGGTAAATTTGTTATTACTCTTACTCAATTAGATTTTAATATAATTTTATAAGCAGACCTTAATTCGGTGGATATCATCTAAAACTTTAGCTCTTAGGCTACTCCGAATCAATCACTTGATCTTTGGATTTTTTTTTTCATAAAAAAGGAGCGAGGAAACGAAATTTTATTTTATTTATTTTCATTATATTTTTTTAACAATGTACTAAAGTATCTTTGGAGGCAATAGAATCAGCACAATCTTGAATAAGCGAGCGATATTTGTATTATCTACGCAATAACAGTAAAGTAATTGAACTTCCGATGACATCAATTGAAATGTTTCAGTTGAAATTTTTAATCTACATTTTCAGGTGCGGGTTGGTCCGAAGAATAAACAATTTGTAGTGGCCGTATTTTCATCTAAGTATCTAAATAATTCATTTTACCCACTGTCGCCTGTGAAAAAAATATTTAACATAAGGTTTCCGGTAGAGTCTCGCTATATTTTATAATTACCATTTATTTTTATTTGATACAAGTGGTGTTGATGTGAATAAACTTCTCTCTGCCGGCTCTGGTAATTCATCATCATCATATGGATTATTTAGTGCCGTAAATTCCCTTTTTGTGCTTTTTATACTCCCTTATCTCTGATTTTGATCATATCTCTTGAAACACCGTGCACGGACATACAGGGTTCCTTGATGTCTTGCCAAACCTTTTGTTTTTGAAAGCTACTTTTTGCGTCGGTCTTTTTTTTCTTCCAGCACGTCAAGATTCTTTTCTATTAAACAAAAATAATTTGTGCCCGTAGAGCCAATTATTACCGCGACTCCTTTTACCTTCATTCATTTCACCTTTTTTAAAAATTGTGTGTTGTACCTTTGTGTTGTCAACCTCCCGTTGATGTACTTTTACCAGCAAATGACGTCATGATGAAGTCATTGTGGGCTTCAGAGCCAAGAACTTTTATTTTCGTATCATTTAAACCGGGTTTATCTTTAAACCTGGTTTAAACCAGGTTTACTTAAACTACGTTTAATTTTTTCGTGAATATCAGTTTATATTAAACCAGGTTTCATGGTTTAACTAAACCTAGTTTAAGGTTAAACTAAGTTCATTTTAAACCATCTTTATGAATACGGGCCTCATACATCTGATATTGGGATTCTAGGTGTCCTTCATCGGTAGAATTAAGAGAGAACTAAATACAAATGTATGTAAAAACAGCTTCCAAATACACTCAGACATAGTACATGCAGAGCTCTCACATTTTTGTCTCAATAGATATTGTATCTTTATCAAAGAGTAATGAATAACTTGCATAGTCCGTTTGATTTCTATGAAACCTGCAGAAAAAAATTCTTAAAAATCCAGTTTTCAAATCAACAATTTTTTTTCTAGATATATATTAATATATTATATATACGAACTCTGACAATTAATTTCAAAATTTTTGATCCATTATTAAAAAAGTTATCCATTGGATCTCTATGTTAATTATATTTTCTGAAGTGTAAAAATCTGGTTGGAGTGAGTACACATAACAGACTGTACCATGTGACATAGGACATTTAAATATTAATGGACACCAATAACAATTGACTATCACATTAATGGTTAGTTGATGAGTAGTCTTTTAATATATAAATGTCCTATGTCACATGGTACAATGAAATATACATTGAAAGCACATGTCTGTTATTTTGTTTTGATGGTTGGGCTCTTACACTATTTGTACTCACTCCATGCAAATGTTTACACTTCAGAAAATATAATTAACATAGAGACCTAATGGGTAACTTTTTTTAATAATGGATCAAAAGTTTTGAAATTAATTGTCAGAGTTCGTATATATCATATATTAATATACATCTAGAACAAAAATTGTTGATTTGAAAACTGGATTTTTAGGAATTTTTTTCTGTAAGTTTTATAGAAATCAAACGGACTATACCTGACCATTGTTAATTATTCATGCAATTGAATTAAATTATTCAAACTCATTTGGTGGTGAAATAAGTAGCGTGCTCCTATCGAGTGCGGTAGATCGTGATTTGAGCCCCTGTCGCGTCAAATCAAAGACTATAAAACTGGTATGTATTGCTTCCTCGCTAGGCATGCAGAATTAAGGATTAAGAGAAACTATCAGAATTAGGATAATGTGTCCGAGTGAAGCGACCATTCCAGGCTGTTGTTTCAGTGAGTTAGCACTATCAAAATCCAACTAATTGTTTTAGTCTGGTACAAAGCGGACATCATCTCATTGAATATAACTTGTTATCACCATGATATAGCTGACACAATTGTTCAGTTGGTGCTAAGCATTAATCCTTCACTCTTGGGTAAAAATATTCACTGTCTTTGTTGTTCATCTACGCAATTTAGATTCAAGATATCTGTTGGTAAGAACAATACTTGGTAGAAACAGTGTGACTTTACTGATCTTTCAGAAGACTTGAGGATGAAGAAAAGCTTGAAGATGCCAAAGAATTATACAGAAGCCGTAAGTCAAGGGAAATCTGGAAGACTTCTGAATATTATTTCAGGGCTAAGTAAAGGTAAATATGGGAGACTTCCGAATAGCTCTTAAGAGCTAATAAAAGCATACATTGTATGTGCACGACGCGTTTCTGGAATAACCTTCATCGAGGAGCTCAAAATCGACAGATTGGAAAGTCAAATCATTTAAAGTTTTTGGAACAATAAAACCAAAGAGCCTAAGCAGGATAACCAAAATCGACAAAGGTCACCTATACGTGAGGGAGGAGAACCTTAGTTTGATTAATATTTACATTATCTAATAAACTATAAATTTCAGTAATAAATACATCTAATAAACCATGTCAATGACGAGGATAAGCAAGGGTAAATATGTGAAATTTCCGAATAGTCTTTAAGGGTAAATATAGCAAACAATTATTCCCTACTCTGAAGGAAAAGACACATTACAACAATTATAGTTCAACTATGTTTCATAAAATGAATGGTTCAATGTAGATATACATATATTGTTTTAGTAAGGGTCAAATCTTATGTTTTTAAAAATAAATCCACTCTGATTCTAATAAAAAGCTTTCTGAAACTAACTTCATCCAAATGCTCGACTTTTTCATTGTCAACATATTTATTATGCTTGGTAGGTGAATTGTCTAACAAACAGTCTGCATTTCCATGAGTATCAAGCGTGTTCCTCTTCTTACCGATTCTTTCTTATATTCATATGAAGCATAATTCATGACAGGGTTTGTCAAGAAAAATTAAAGTAAAACTAGCCCTGTCCGTTAAATAGATAATCCCCTTTCACTTAATAATGCCAAATATGGTTACAATGATGGTAGCATATATCCCATTGAACGTGAAATACAAGATACAACAGGTATCTTTCATACTTTAACCTACACACAGAATTGACAAATACGACTGGTTAAGAACGAAACCTTACGACAAAAGAGATAATTTCAATCAGAAGGACGCTACTGAACATATAACAGAATTTCTAACTAACAAATATTTTATATTTTTATTCTTCGTTCTTTTCTTACAATAATTTTTCAAATATCTCTAAATACTGGAGCTGTACCCAACGATTGGAAAACAGCAAATGTTGTGCCAATATATAAAAATGACCCTAAATACAATTCTGAAAATTACAGACCAATTTCGTTTACCTGCATTTGATGCAAACTACTAGAGCACATTGTTGTAATTCGTATTATGACACATGCGGATACATATAACATCCTTTACGCTCTTCCACATTGATTTCGTAGATAATTTCGAGCGAAATCCAATGGGGAACATTCACCCAAATTTACCCAACAGGTGTCGCTCGAGTACTAACGGTGGTTAGCTGAGCGTTTTATCTTCGCACAAACGTTTGTAACCTATGTAAAGTGATCACGTCATCACGTTGAAATAAGACTTTGAGGACAACGTTGCAATCATATCTGGGTCACGGGCACCTGTTACTAACTGTGAATGCGAATATGAAATAAAATTACATTCTTATATTTATTTTCTTTTGTCCTCCATGAGCAAAAATCAATATTTTCAATAATGTTGTACTTGGGAAATACGCATAGTACACGTACAATAACTAGAATGAGGTAATTAGTTACTAAATTTAGTACAATTACATACACATGTATACATGTAGATGTACTTTGTAAACAAAGTTTGATATTGGTTCACATTCTTTGTATTTCACTTTATAAATGATTTTCGTGTTGGTTTCCTAGTTTTGTTGTATCGCGATTTTATATTTTCATGGGAAATAAACGTTTATCAATGGTTAGAATCTCAATCAATTAAAACAATGTATTCTTGGCGAATTTTATGTACACGGTGTCGGATTCCAATAAAGGATATAGAACTTTATCATAGAAAATTATGTACATCTATATCAGTTTTTAGATATAAAAACTAAAAAAAATAATAATCGTGCTGGGAAATCATTTTCATGTTGAAAATTAAATTGGTGTCGTCGTGATATAGCTGAAAAATTGCCGTATGGAACACTTTACCCACGGACTCCCAACATGATGTTAAAACATATTCTGTCTGAAACATAAATATCTACATTTATTAATCTAATATTTAAGCGGATTTTTTTAAGGGTGTTAATTTTGCGATTCTTAACAATAGACTGTTCCCGAAAATTTAAATATACAAAATTAAACATTTTACGATTTCAGCTTTCTCCTAAGTCATTCAAATAAAGGCATCAAATTAAACATTCTGAAAATATGGGGGGAAAAAATAAAACGTGAATACTTGGGTCGTATTGTAGATAATGTTGATTTTTTTTTCATGAACAGTAATATTATGTGGATTTTATTTTTCATCAACAGTCACTTGATTATTATTAATTGGTAATAATAGTAATGTGATTTCTTTTGTCAGTGACTTTCGGCAGGTCGGTGGATTTTTTAATCAGGGAACTCCGGTTTCCTCTAGCAAATAAAACTGACCGTCATGAAACAAGAAGTGTACGGTTTCATTTCAACGGTAATACAAGCTATTTACCAGCCTCTACACTAAATACAAGATATATTTGGACGATGTTTATTAAAGTCCACGATAGCGCTACATACGGTGATCATGAGAAAAAATTATATGAATGGTTAAAGCACCAGGCATTAAAATGCAACTTTATTTCTTTGAAGGTTTACTTTGTAAGGAATCAATCTTATTGGGAGAAATCCGCGGATCAGAAGCAATAAATAAACTGTTGAACTTTCTTGCATAAGGTTTCTTGAAAACCGGACATTTATTATATAATACGGGGCCCAGGTGACTCATTGAGTTAGGTCGTTGAATCTAACAACTCATACAAGCCTATCGCCAATACGGCGTGGGTTCGTGCCTGGCTTTGTAAATTACAAAAAAGCTGCACTCGAGAGAAAGCCAAAGACCTGTCGCAAGTCACTGACAAACTTTATCACATATGTTGTATCGAATACACTTCGCCATCAGTGGGGTTCGAACTCAAATGCTATGAAATATTATATATTTGTATTAGGTCTACATATATGAAGTGGTCAGGATGTACGAGTAATGATAGTCGCTCTTAATGCACATCCCAAGTCCCGGGAGTATCAGCGGTGCCTTCGTTGTAAATGTCTAGACCATGCGGGACGATAATCTGGTCGTCATAGCATCATATCATAGTCAATAAATTGCTAACAGTAATGATAGACAACAATAAGTATAGCCACAACATTTCTGACCAGGCATACAACTAAAGGTAGCAATAAAACTATCATTGAAATTATTAGCATTTCAAACGTAATTAAAGTGTACAGTGTGTCTTATGAGAAGCATAAACTGCTGACCCTTCTCGGTCACCTAGGATTCACACCCGTTTTATTTTATTTTTTTCTCGTGTTGGTTCTGTGTATATTTTTAGTTTTCTATGTTTGTTTTTCATTTTATTTGTCTTCGTTTTGTGTCTTGTGTCGTTGCATGTGTCTCTGGATTGTCCCTTTACGTTTATTTATCGCTTTTCCAAAATTCAACAAAATGTAATGATTATAAAATATGAACAATGACGTCTGTCTGTTGAAGCTCATTTGAATTGAATTGTAGAATTTAGTCCATAGTATTTTTTATGAAACTTTTGCATTGTGAATACTTCATTGCAAGTGTACCACAGGCCAATTTGTGAATACAGAACTCTTACCTCAGAAAGATGAATGGAGAGCGACATATTCAGTATATAATATGAATAACACAAAACATACCTCTAGCACAGATAAAGCTGAAATTTCTTTTCTCAAAGCAACTTTCCAGTTCATACAACCAAACACCCCCAACATGTTCAAGAACGACATATCTGTACGTACCACATAAATAATCTTCTTCATAAAATACTAGAATTATAAGCAAAGAGCACCAGTTTGACAAAAGTGGCTATTGTAGTGTTATTTTTTTTTGCAATCAGATAATTCATGTGGCCGAAGAATCATTAGGGAGCGCTGCGTTCAAAAATACCGCAGTTATAAAGTGGATCCGTTCTCGAATAAATAAATATATATCGTAGATTTTGAATATCAAAATAAGACCACGAGTGACCGAAGTACGCATAAGAATTAAACGAATGGGCGGAACTTGTTCCGTCCACGAGTTCAATCGTTAAAGCGTATTCGGTCACGAGTGTGCTTATTTTGATATTCAAAATGTATGATTTAGTTATACTGTTTATTATATAGACTTTCAAAATTTCTTATATATTATTTTTTTTATTTGTATATTTGTTTGCACGCGTGTGAATCTACGAGCAATGATACTACAGGGTTCAGTTGGAAGGATCTGCCATCTTGAAAATGTGAAATCCTATTTTTCATATTTACAACAATGTACAAAAATAATTAAAATGCTTACCTTGAAAGCTTATTGTAGTTAAATTAAATCACAATTGAAGCGTATACGAAGCCAAATAGTGTCTAATATTTACGTTTCAAACTGCAAATCTTCATATGACGTCAATGACGTCATCTTGGTTATGTGCCAAAGTCATCAATAACATTTCGCGGAATTTTTTCAGCTTACAATCGTATGTGTATTCACCGTTGCACAACAAGGGACGTAACCACCACACTTATAGCTTTGCAAAAGTAGTTCCGGCGGGAAAAAACTGATATTTCACATGTGAAATACCGGAATTTATTTCACGGATAAATCCCCATAATTCACAGCTATCTATATAATAATGTTTATGCTATGCAAATTTTTGCATTGGATTGACCCCAAATGTGTTGATGACATACAAAAAAACACAATAACATACACATATACAATTAATATTCAGGTTTAGTGGAAAACCGCAAATAAACATCATTCACCGTAATACAAACTAAAAGGAACAAAACTGTTATGCAGAGGTTGTGTCCACTTTCCTTGGTGGCCAAAACTGGATTTAATTTCATTTAGACTTACCTCTACGGTAAACAACACATGCTTCTGGTAGACAGAGAACCTTATTATATTTGTCGCACCTTTCTGTATAGAGCAACGACTGGTCTGTTTGATTGATATTGTCACAATTACATGACGTCTTCTGAAGAAATTGAATAAAGTAAACTTAAAATGTAGAAAAGATCGTAGAAAAATATTAACGGACAAATGTACTGAATCAGATTATTTAATAAATATTTATTTACGAAAGAAACTTATTTTCATTAAAGTGTGTATAGTCAAATATCATTCTCTCTATGTCGAACACACCCATGAGTTTATGATGTCCAACACATCTAGGATTTTATGACGTCGAACACACCTAACATTTTATGATGTCAAACATACCTAGGATATTATGATGTCTAACACGCCTAGGATTTTATGATGTCGAACACAGCCATACTTTTATTTCCAGTTAGCTGTTATTCGAGTTTTCTCTTGTAAGTTATTCTAGTGCAACTGGACGTATATTTAGTTCGAATTTTCCACACACAAAAAAACCCCAACTTATCCGATATCGAGATAACAAGATTCGTAGGCAGGTCATGCATTAGATCTTGATATTTAAGATGTCATATTTAATTTAATTGAGAAACGAAGTTTATAAAAATTCAATATATAACTTACTCCTTGGTTAAGATATTTGTAACTCTTGCATTGATGGTTGCACTCATCCATACTATTGTCATCTTTATTTGTTGGGCATTCCTGTTTAGTACCTTTACCAAATATTAATATAAATATTGAACTAATTACATTGGCGATTATTATATAGAGAAAATAAAAAAGGGTGTGGAATTTTAAAACTTTGATAGAAAGGAAAATAATACCTCTTTTATCATAGGTCTGGTGTCATAATTAAAACAAAATTAATTTTCTTTCTATGCACTATTTCGATACGCGCAATAATATAATATATTTCATTCGTAAAAGGAAAAAGTCACCTGATCATACAATATGAAGTCGTTTTGCAATTTAGTATTCTTTGACAGTTTGTGAAAATAGCAGATCAGATATGAGGGAGTGGTTGTTATTTAACGACAATATTTTCAGCTACATCACGGTGAGAACCAAGCTAATTTCAATGAGATAATGAAGTCCGCTTTGTTCTAGACCAACACGCTGAGTTGGATTTTTATAATGGTAGCTCACTGAAACAACAGTCCGCGGGTAGACATGTCGCCTCACTAGGACACATTATTCTGATTCCGAACCAGTCTGTCTTTTCGCTTTCTCCTTAATGCTGCGTACTTAACGGAGAAGCAACACATGCCAATTTTATAGTCTTTGGTTTGACCCGACCGAGGCTCGAACCCACGATTTACCACACTCAAGCGAGCACGTTAACCATTACACCACCTATGCGGTTGATCATATATGACATTTAATGTATTTACAACTTATGCATATAATATAATGATAATAATTCTTTTTCTAATCTCTTTTACGTCTGTTTCCCCTAATCAGCATTCCTAACCTTTTTCATTTGTTTATGTAATCATATATCATATTGCTTATGACAGATAAGGGGAAACAGCCACAAATAGTTGGATAATTATATATATAAGATAATCGTTATTATGTCATCTACATTACCAATATGGTTGATATTCCTTTTAAATCCTAGTGTTGCACCAATCCAAAACAGTCCATCGTCTGTAATGTTTAGATGAATACTGTCTGGTTGATAATCGTGATTAAATTCTGCACCAATCAGTTTACAATCCTGCGGTATATCTTGATAAGTGCTGGTGATGTTTGTAATAAATATTTATGGCAAGTCTTGCTGTTGTGCTCCGTTTGATGTTGGCTTAAAGTAGTCAAACAATTATTGAATTGAAAAGGTCATTTATTATTAAACGACGATCAAGCAACATAATATGAAATACAACTAATTGTCACCAGTAAACAATAAAATTTAGCTTTTAGAAAATCAGTCAAATTTGGTGACATTAACAAACAACTAATCTACGAAAATTATGTACTAAAATAGATAACCACCATCAAAGATGGGGATGGTTATGCGCCAATCATCATATCAATAAAATATGGTGACAATTAAGACAACTAATCTACAGAAAAATATGCACAACAATTATCTAACAACCATGAAAGATGGCAATGGTTACGAATAATATAACATTCATCCAAAATTGATAATATTTCTTAAAAGCNCAACCTGCAACTAATTGCAACACAAGCTATTTTTAGTGCAAATTAGAATATGGACTTAATATACATAAATATAATTTGCGGAAAATGGTATTTTGGGGTGAAATATGTGGGGGTTTTTGTTAGTGAAAATTACGTAAAACTAGAAATGAAGAAGAACTTTGTTACTTGTGGGCGAATTTTTATAATCTAAGCTTTAATGGTTAGGCATGGTTAGGCATTGTACTTGTCTAAATTTTAAACCTCGCTTTAACTCGGTCTAAAATATCTACAAATATAATGTCTCTCCATGGTAAAATGAGCATTAAACATGACATGGACGAATTATTTCTTAAATCAGATGATGTTAGTGTCGCTTACCAGTAACACCACGAATGTCACGCGTGGACCAGGAACTGCTAACACTTCCGGAGCACCTTAGTTCACCCCGTGTTTAGTGGGTTTTCTGTGTTATGTTTGGTATGTTGTCTGTCCTTCTTCGGTTTACGAATTCTGATTACCCCTTTGATGTCATAAAACCTTTCTTCATTCATTCGAATCCTGCAATCACGCACAAGACAGGCGATGTGTATTTGGTACAATTTTATGCAGTAAAATTTGTTGTAGTAACTTGCAGTACGTCAAATTGTGAAATGACATGGTTACAACTTCTGGCTTTCAAAAGGTATTCATATTTTCATTATTATTTAAAGTTTAAACCGTGTCATTATGTTGTAGCTGAAAATCAACATTTATATTTAGATTTCAAGAAATTATTGCGCAATTATCTAATATGGTAGTCGTTTTTGTGCAAAAATAGTAAAATATGTTATATTATTAAATAATATGATTAAAACAGCCCTAATACGTTTAAATCAGCCTGTATCGTACAGTAGCTCTGTCCAGCTTAATAT
>MJUT01043787.1:17570-32405 GCA_002080005.1 Gigantidas platifrons
TTTTACATGAGGGATACACTTTGAGAGAAATTATTAATAAAATGAAAAACAAAAATGCCCCACGGTAGGGGCAGTTCTAAAATCCCAAAAATTGTAGGAACAGAAACAAATAGATGCCCTAATATATATATGGTCACCCACTTTCCTTTCCTGATCTAAAAATTCCACTGAGAGATAATAGTTGTTTCTTGCATAAACCTTATAAGCTTCCTTATTATTTTCATTGAATCACTGAAGCTCTCGAACTACACAAGAAATCATTAATAGAAGGAAGTTCATTGATAAAGTTGTCAGTTGTTANCCAAAAATTGTAGGAACAGAAACAAATAGATGCCCTAATATATATATGGTCACCCACTTTCCTTTCCTGATCTCAAAATTCCACTGAGAGATAATAGTTGTTTCTTGCATAAACCTTATAAGCTTCCTTATTATTTTCATTGAATCACTGAAGCTCTCGAACTACATAAGAAATCATTTATTGAAGGAATGTCATTGATAAAGTTGTCAGTTGTTAATGTTACATGTTTTAAAACTAATATATGTACCTAGTAATCTTCAACATGAAGGAAAGAATGGAAAGCAAAATAATCTAAAAGTCTTTTGGGAGCAATAAAACCAATTTGGTACATAGAAAATCAGTAGTCACTCATAAATATTCGCTCTGATAGCACTATTACCGTTTCAGTTTCCTTGTTCATATAGAGTTAGATAAGTTCCCTTTTCAACTTAATTGGGTAGTAAATTATGCCCCTTTGGAGGCTTACAAAACAAATTGTCGCCATTTCCTTGAACGAAAATGTATTTAAACAACGTGTTTGTATCTCCAGGACATTATATTGCTATAAATACCCCTTACGATATTTGTGTTTATTCCAGATGCGCATCCGGTATAAAATCCGGCAATATAGAATATACAAATGTGTATAATGTATTTTGTTTTATCTGGTGTACTGTCTTAGGGGGAATATAGGTGTTTCAACACAACTTTCAACAAAAATATCAGTTATAATTGTGACGACTAGTCTTGCACCTGAGTTCATCCCCGGTTTTTAGTGGGGTTCATGTTACTCGATCTTTAGTTTTATATGTATGTTTTCTTGATCGTTGTTTGTTCTTTTGTACTTTTTCTTTTGGTCATTGTGTTGTATGACCTTCTTCGATCTAGGGATTCTGATTACCCTTTTGTATCTTTAAACTTTTGGTCATTGTGTTGTATGACCTTCTTCGATTTAGGGATTCTGATTACCCCTTTAGTATCTTTAAACTTTTGGTCATTGTGTTGTATGACCTTCTTCGATTTAGGGATTCTGATTACCCCTTTAGTATCTTTAAACTTTTGGTCATTGTGTTGTATGACCTTCTTCGATTTAGGGATTCTGATTACCCCTTTAGTATCTTTAAACTTTTGGTCATTGTGTTGTATGACCTTCTTCGATTTAGGGATTCTGATTACCCTTTAGTATCTTTAAACTTTTGGCCATTGTGTTGTATGTTTTTCTTCGATTTAGGGATTCTGATTACCCCTTTTGTATCTTTAAACTTTTGGTCATTGTGTTGTATGACCTTCTTCGATTTACGGATTCTGATTACCCCTTTAGTATCTTCTAACTTTTGGCCATTGTGTTGTATGTGCTTCTTCGATTTAGGGATTCTGATTACCCCTTTTGTATCTTTAAACTTTTGGCCATTGTGTTGTATGTGCTTCTTCGATTTAGGGATTCTGATTACCCCTTTAGTATCTTTAAACTTTTGGTCATTGTGTTGTATGACCTTCTTCGATCTAGGGATTCTGATTACCCTTTAATATCTTTAAACTTTTGGCCATTGTGTTGTATGTGCTTCTTCGATTTAGGGATTCTGATTACCCCTTTAGTATCTTTAAACTTTTGGCCATTGTGTTGTTTGTCCTTCTTCGATTTACGGATTCTGATTACCCCTTTAGTATCTTCAAACTCTTCTTGTATCCATCTAACCATCTATTTATCTATCTGGATATCTATTATGTCTAGTTATAGTACATACATCACTGGGAAGAAGACAAAATAAATAAAAAAAAAAAAAAAACCTTTTGTATTCTTATTGTCTATTGAAAAATGTTAGGGTGTTCAAAGTATACAAGATATTATCATGCAAATTATATGTAATTTATTTATATTTACACATCACAAAGTTAAAAAAAATATTGAAATTTCGTATTATTTCAAAGGTGTATCAAATCAACATCTTAAAACTTTTTATGGAGAAATTTTGCAACTTTTTTTTCTATTTTACGATGAATTTGAGCGTGACTACAAGGATATATAAATAAGACAAATCTTAAAATAGAGTAGTAATAACAAAAACCTACAGAGCTGAGGAAGTGACCAGAATGGTTCGGTTTAGACTAGTCATAGTTTATCTGGTTTTTATATATGTAATTTCTGTTAAAGTGAGTGCTTATGCTTAGGTTTATGGTGTTTAACACCACTTTCAAAAATATTTCAGTTATATCGTGGTGGTCTAAAACGTTAGTGAGATTTTCACTTTGTCACAATATTGTAATGGCAACTAGATGGGTATTTTACTGATAATATATATGTATCTTTCTCGTTTTTTTTTGTATTATATATTGGTCTTAAGATTTGAGGAAGAAAAGGCGGAGTCATATTTAAATTTATAAAAAAAAGAAAAAAAACAACTAAAAAAATGGTTTGATATTTTTACATGAGAGATACATTTTGAGACAAATTATTAATATAATGAAAAACAAAACATTCACTACTGTCGGAACAGTTCTAAAAAAAAATGCAGAATCAGAGACAAAATTGATACCCTAATGCACATGTTCTCTCACTTTCCTGGCTTGGTACATTCACTTTCAATAACGAGTTGTGGGGATGAATTAATTATCTATGGACCCAAATCTCCCCTCTCAGTGAAATGATGCGGTCACATATAACTTGTGTCCGATCTTATTGCTTATTATAAATATTTTTACATTACATTTTTCAACTGATAATATATATCTTCCTCGTTTTTTGTATTGTACATTCGTCTTTAGATTTGAGGAAGAACAGGCGTAGTTATACTAGGATTTAAATTTATAAAAATAGAAAAAAACTAAAACAAATGTGTTTGATAATTTTACATGAGGGATACACTTTGAGAGAAATTATTAATAAAATGAAAAACAAAAATGCCCCACGGTAGGGGCAGTTCTAAAATCCAAAAAATTGTAGGAACAGAAACAAATAGATGCCCTAATATATATATGGTCACCCACTTTCCTTTCCTGATCTCAAAATTCCACTGAGAGATAATAGTTGTTTCTTGCATAAACCTTATAAGCTTCCTTATTATTTTCATTGAATCACTGAAGCTCTCGAACTACATAAGAAATCATTTATAGAAGGAAGTTCATTGATAAAGTTGTCAGTTGTTGATGTTACATGTTTTAAAACTAATATATGTACCTAGTAATCTTCAGCATGAAGGAAAGAATGGAAAGCAAAATAATCTAAAAGTCTTTTGGGAGCAATAAAACCAATTTGGTACATAGAAAATCAGTAGTCACTCATAAATATTCGCTCTGATAGCACTATTACCGTTTCAGTTTCCTTGTTCATATAGAGTTANCCCTTTAGTATCTTTAAACTTTTGGTCATTGTGTTGTATGTGCTTCTTCTTTACTGTTGCATGACTGTAAAACCATATGGGAGTCCTTACGCTCTCGGAGCACATGCGTTCACCTCCAGCTTTAATGGAGCTCGTGTTTCTCAATCTTTAGTTTTCGTTGTAATGTTTTGTAGATCATTATTTATTCTATCGGCCATTTTGTTTTGGTCATTGTAATATCCGTCCTTCGGTTTACGACTTCTGATGTACCCTTCTCGTATCAACAAACGTTCCCTCTATAGGTTTTGTTTTAGGTTTTTCTGTAGTGTTTTGTAGATCGTTGTTTGTACTTTTTGTTTTTATTCTTTCTTTTGACCATTGTGTTGTCTGTCCTTCTTCGAATAACGCCTTTTGATACCCCCCTCCCTTTTGATATCTACAAACGTTTCCGCTATAGGTTTTATGTAATAGATTGATTATATATAAGATTGTAAATGAGTTCTAAAGAACATCAATTAAAGTTTATACAGAGAGAATAATGAGTATGACGAGTGAGTTTACCTTAGAGTTAATAATAAAACATATTACACTTACTGTTGCATGACGCTGTATTATGTCGACAGTACACAATGCATTAACATATACATGTAGTCCTTTACAATCTTAATAAACTTGGGAGTCAAATAGTACATAACTTCAACAAAATTACGTGTAATCTAAAAATGTATTAATTTACCATTGAATAAATATTTATTTTTTGTGAAATATGACTGTCGACATAATACAGCGTCATGCAACAGTAAGTGTAATATGTTTTATCATTAACTCTAAGGTAAACTCGTCATACTCATTATTCTCTCTGTATAAACTTTAATAGATTTTCTTTAGAACTCATTTACAATCTTATATATAATCAATCTATTACATAAAACCTATAGTGGAAACTTTTGTAGATATCAAAGGGGGGGGTATCAAAAGGCGTAATTCGAAGAAGGACACACAACACAATGGTCAAAAGATAGAATAAAAACAAAAAGTACAAACAACGATCTACAAAACACTACAGAAATACTTAAAAGACCATGCGCGTGGAAATGAAAAGCAAAATAAAACAAAAAGAAAGAAAAAAAAAAGAAAGAAGAAAAAAAAGTAGTTTCTCTTTTCAACTTCTACTTTGAAATTTTCATTTATTGACCCTTTTTATGTCAGGTCCTTACAGACGATAATTTAAGGTTTGAGAATAGCTTCGGTCCCCATTCAGGGGGTTGGAGTTACGCAAATGGCGTTTGAAACCGGCGAATATTATGATTTTACCAGTTAGGTAATATATTTAATATATTTCACACTGTATTTGTGCAACAATCCGTGTATGATAGAGTAGTGAGACGGCAATATTTGTCGTGTGGGCTATCTTGACCCATTCCACTGTGCTATTTGTTTCGAATAGCACAAGTTTGCCAGAGGTTTGTCCAGATCTTGATAGTTATAAAAACAATACATTTTTTTTTAATTTTCTTCAGTATCCAAAACATATATAAGTGGTTTGGATCATAAGTTGATTTTGGTATTTTATTATACCATACGAATAATTTTCGCAACACATTCGTATAGAACACGGAAATATGCATGATCAAGTCTACGGCTAAAGTTTAATTTTCGATGTGGCCGCACTCGTCGACCAAAATAATGTTTACAAAAAAATCTTTAATATTTAAATGCAAATCGGAAACAGGTGTTTTTATTTTGGTCGAGACATGCGGCCAATACGTATTTTTACCAAATCGTTAAAATTTTTACCCAATTTGGTTCATTTTGAACGTTCCGGCTTGTTTCCGGATGTTACAATTGACAGATGACGTCATCAATATTCAAATATTAAGTTGGGACGAATACTCCCAACATCTGAACTAACATTTAGTATAAAAATAATCCAGATTTATATCCTTCATATTTTTTCTATTTTACAGGGCCGAATTCCACCCTTCGTGGCCCTACTCCTTTAATTACATGAAAAACCAGTGAGAAAATAAAAGTCAAGGAAATTTACGATACATTAAAAACCAGTGACAAAAAAGTCAGAGACACGATGCTGGTCAACGTAAATTTGTTTAATCATCTGTGGACTATTAAAAGTTTTACATTAATATCAATAATAATGCTTATAAACGGTAAGAAATATATTTTCCTTCTTTTCAAATATAGTGGAATTTACCATATTTCATTAGCGTTGTGAGTTCGAATCCCGTTCAGGCGAGATGTACTCGATACAACAAACATTATGTGATCAAGTTTATATGTGACTTTATCTCCGGGTACTCCGCTTTCCTCCATCAATAAAACTGACCGCCACGATATAATTGAAATATTGTTGAAAGTGGCGTTAAACACCATAACCATATCCTTCCATTAAGATGTATTTGGTGGTTGGATATTGTGGGTTTTTCACATTCTAAATTGGTCTTGCATGTTTGAAAAGAAAGATTATTCGCCATATGTTGAGTTCGTTTAAAGGTCTGTTAAAGACGCGTACGCACTTTTTAACAAATAAAAGGGAAATCCACATAATATGTAATAATTAAATGTAATAACAAAATTACCGAACACCGAGCTATCTTCCAAAGGGAAAGGTAAAACTGATAAGTCAACAAACAGACACAATCAGTCAACAACCGGAAAACTGGGAAAACCGCAATGGCCCTGACTTGGTACAGGCATTTCTAAAGAAATGGTGGGTTGAATCAAATTTTACGGCACCAAACCTTCCGCTTTCATTATGGTTAAAAGGTTCAGGTTGTCACCGTTAAAACAGCATTTTTAACAATACTGAGACAAAATAGGTATAATAGTAGTCAACGCAGTACTTTATGAAAATCTATCGTTTATTATCGTCTCTGCAGAACGGTTAGCGTAGATATTTAAGTTAGTGCGCAAGATGCGCTTCCGGAATAACATTCATCGGGTACGTTCAAATTCCAACAATTGAAAAGATAAATAATTAAAAGGTCCTAGGGAGCAAGAAAATCAAAGGGCTTACACAGAATAACCAACATACTACTATCGAAACTCTGACTACCCTCAGACACTAATAGTCCACCAGCAGACGTATCGACCCAGTGTTAGTTATAAAACATAGATATCTAATTTAGTATATTCAGTTATATCGTGGTAGTGAGATTTATCGGTGGAGGAAACCGGAGGATCCTGAGAAAACAAACAACCTGTTGCAAGCCACTGACAAACTATATCACATAATGTTGTACACCTCGCCCTGATCCTGGGTATATTATCATATCATACATCAGTGAAGGTCATAGAGTCAGCATTCCAAAGGTAGAATTTGACAGAGAAGAATAAAAGTAAATAATAAATAAAACTATAAACTACAGGTGGTATGCTATACGCTTTGTATGTTAATTGTCAAAATCTATTGTTCCCGTGAATAAATATCGTGTGTTTAATCTATTTATGTTTTATGAATGCCTCTGTATTTATTAAAAGCTATTGATCAATTTGAAAATAATATACATTTTTGTTGTATCATAAAATATACAATGATTGTTTTGGTTCATGTAGTTTTATTTATAAGTATCATGTTTAAGTTAATACAGTATGCATAAACAAATCGTATGAATACTGAGGGTCATGTTAAATTGTTACACGCCTTATGCTTGTAAACAAACATGATTGTTTCTCGGGTACTCCGGTCCATGGCATAGAAATAGAATGATGGGTCGATGCTGCTCGGTTCAAGTCATCCATAAAGGGCGTTAGTCACTTTTAGGGTATTTGAATCAAATTCAAAGATCGCTTTTATGGTCTGGCTTAACTGTTTTGTAGCTGAATAAGTGCTTATTTTGCATCCATCCACCCACATAAAAGAGCTAACATCAAGATATCTCACAAAGTAATCAGTTTTATATGGCATTAGTTACAGGTGGCAGGTACATAGCAAGTTATTCTATCCCAGCTTTATAACATGTTGACATGTATCTTTGATACATATTGAATAAATATTGAAAATATGTAAAGAAACAAAACGAACAATTATAATATTTGTATGCGCAATGTTCCTGCATAAATACATGAAATAACAGAGGAATTGCGTCCATAATTTATCAGACAATGTGGCAATACGGTTTTGTTTTTTCAGCCAATGAAAAACGTCACATTAGAATGCTATTTTGTTTTGTAAATTAATTTCTCCATCCAATTTAAAAAACAAATACTGCAATTAAGACTTACCCACCCAATAATGTGTCATAAGCGAAAATCGTGTGCAGGTGTTTTGTAGGTGTCATATGACGGTTGAAAGTGAAATTCAGTCTGATGTACATGTCATAAGACATTCGTGTTTATATGTAATTAACTCGCAGTATGTTAATCACGCCTATATCATTAGGTTATAAACATAAATCTAATACCCTTAAACAGGTTGAAATGTGTGAATTTGTTAGGCGTCACAGTTTAAATATTTCTTTTCATAACAGATGTTCTCATGGCATTAAATATTTCTTTTCATAGCAGATGTTCTCATGGCATATTATGATAACATTTACAAATATTCAACCCAATCTGGATACAAACAATGTCATACATTTGTATTGCATGATAACTATTGTAATTAATTTTATGGATCATAGGGTAATATGATATTTGCATGCAGCTTTGTTATTTGATAAACAGGTAGATATCTAATTTAGTGTACTGTATCAGACCTAGGTCAATCTCCTGTAGGTTTTTAGCTATCCTGTATCGTCCCTTTGTTTTACCTGCACTCTTTAATTTTTCATCAGTGCCTTTCACCATTAACGTTGTGTGTTCGAATCCCACTCAAGTGCAGTGTACTCGATAAACATTATGGGATAATGCTTGTCAGTGACTTACAACAGGTCGGTGGTTTTCTCAGGGTACTCCAGCTTCGTCCACCAATAAAACTGCCATCCAAGATCAAACTGAAATATTGTTGAAAGTGGCGTTAAACACCATAGCCCAATCTAACCTTGACCTAGAGCGTACTGATGAATGTTATTCCTGAAACATCCAATGAACACTAAATTAGATACCTACGTATTAACGTAGTAAATGTTTTCCGTCCTACATGGGCTGTTTATTTTTAAAAACAATCCCTTTATTTGGGTTTCATCTAATTATATTCTTATCAAACATTATAGAAAGCGAGTATTTTTCAAATGTAGTTTCTTTACATTGATATAACCCTAAACATAGCAAGTCTTTCTATTTTATTTTTGCTTCAACTATATATCAGCTATATCGGGGCACTCGGTTTTATTGATGGAGGAAAACCACAGTGTCCAGATCTAAGGCAAGCAAATGTCGAACTTTATCACATGAAGCCGTATCGAGAACACCTCGCTTCGGATAGCGATCAAATTCAGAACGTTCACGGTACTGATTGAATATTATCTTAAATCTTACTACCTTACGATCGTGCCCACGATAATCCCAAATACATGTATATATCTAATAATTTTAAGAGAATATTCCATTTATTTTATTTAAAACAGGAGAAACTCTAAACGGAAAAGATGATCATAGACTACACAGAAGTAAAAGAAACGTAAGTAAGAAAAGAGGGGTTAGGGTTATGGTGTTTAACACTACTTTCAACAATAGCTTAGCAATATCGTGGCGGTCAGTTTTATTGGTGGAGGAAACCGGAGAACCCGGAGATATCCACCGATCTGCCGCAAGTCACTGACAAACTTTATCACATAATGCTGTATTGAGTACACTTCGCCTGAGCGGGATTCGAACTCATAACTTCAGTGGTGATATGCACTGACTACATAGATAGTGGGTAAATCCAACTGCCATACGATCACGACCACAATGGTCCCATTTATCTGAGGATAATATATGTGCCCTTCAAAAAACAAAACAAACAATATGGTGTAAACTAACATGATATGACTTTGTTGCTATTCTGCACCTTTAATTAAGGAAACAATAGAAAAACCTAGATAACACCACAATATATAGGCGAATGCAGAGAACACACTACTGGAGTAGAGGGGCAATACGGATACAAAGCATCAACAACAGGACCAAAAATAAACGAGTACAATGTTCAACTCCACTAATAACATTAACTTAATGTATAATGTAGATATGAAGCAAATTATGATACTGTTGATTTAATTTTTTGGTGTTTAATGCCACCTTCATCAATATTTCAGCTATATCATGACGACAAGTTTTAGTGGTGAAAGAAGGCGGAGTACCCGGAGAGAACCACCGACCATGGGCAAGCAACTGGTAAACTGTATTACTTGCCGCTGCGAGTCGAGTGCACCCTTTTTGTAATTTACAAAGCCGGGAGCGAACCCATGCCGTATTGGTGATAGGCTTGTATGAGTTGTTAGGTAATCCAACTACCTAACTCATTGAGCCACCCGGGCCCTGATGATACTGTCACCACCACCACAGGTTCCATAGAAAAAGAGTAAAAACACGTGATCTAAGAACCATTTCTCTAAGAACAAGAAAACAATAATGACGAACCAATGCAAAAAGACAGAGAACAATAATCAAATAAGAGGTACAAAAGATAAAATAATTTGGCAAACACATACACATGAGCTTAGACAAGCAAAGGGTTGAAATGGATACAATTTGTTGCTTCCAATATTATGAGATTCATAAAATATGGCCGTAAACACCAAGTCACAATTGTATGGACCATAAAATCAAAACAATATACATGTAAGGCAATTTACATCAGATAAACATATTTTCTACAATCAATCCCGCATATATTATGTTGGGCTAAAGTCAAAAATAAGTATTAAGAATAAGAAAAACATATTCATTTGTAATGCAGATAGTATTCCTATAATTTGCTTTTGTAGGTGTATCCATGTGCGTCAACTAATGCACTCAAGAAGTACCAGTATGTTTCTGGACATACAGCATGTATATCTGCATCAACCTCTCTTGATACGACAAATTCAGGTATGCATGTCATCGTCTGATGATTTGACAAATTCATCTGTGAGCTATATCTACAAAAATGTACGTCATTGTCTGTTGGTATGACAAATTCATGCATGTATAATGTCTACGTTATTATCTCCCGATACAGCAACTTCAGGTATAACACATGTACCATATCTACATAGTTATCTGCTGATACGATAGTTTCAGGTATGTACCATGTCTACGTCATACCAATCTACAAACTCCAAACCCCAAGATATTTTAATTTGCACCTGTTTTTCCAATATTACCAGGAGCTAGCTTTGTGCCAAATCCAGTTTGAGAGTAGATCTGATACAAAGCAGGTATCATCATCATCATCATCATCATAAAAAAGAGTTAAATATAGCTTTGAACAATACTGAAATGTTGATGATGTAAAATGAGAAAAGTTGAAGATACCAAAATGCTATTCAGAAGCCGGAAATCACAGAAGGACAGACAACGCAATGGCAAAAGGAAAATGACAAAAGGACAAACAATCATCCCCAAAGACTACACAGAAAACTAAACACTGAGCAAAGCGAACCCACACTAAACACTAAGATGAACACATGTACCACGAAATGGTAAGCAATTCCTGCTCCACTAGTGACACGAAGAGTTGAAGATACTAAAGGGGTAACCAGATTCCGTAAATCGAGGAAGAACCCGATCTTGTTATTATTAAAATCACATGGAAATTCGATTTGATGGAACTACATGTATTTTTTCGTGTTTCATTTTTTGTTGCGACTGTTCATTGACATATTTGTTCGGTGTTTGACTCACCTTTCAGCAATATTTTTGTGTGGCAATAAGTATCTAAGGTTAGTGGGTATCTTCGGTTTCCTCAATCAATCAGTCGATCAATCTATCAACACATATATTGTTGACGGTGGCGTTAATCACCAACAATCATAATACTAATTCTCTAGTTGATATTTTTTCTACAGGAGTAACAGCTTCGGAACAAACAGAAATAGTCAACCAACATAACACGTATAGAGGAAACACAGAGGCAACTGATATGAATATGATGGTTAGCATAAATATGAAAAAACAAAAACAATACCACACTGTTTGACCAGTTCCAAAATCTAATAGAAAACTCGTAGAAACAGGCAACATCAATGTATCTGACACACATATACACGACTGCTTATTTCACAGGCTGGTACGGGCATTGTAGTAAAAGATGGCTGGGGGTAAATTAGTTTTATGGGCCCAAACGTCTAATTTAGTGAAATGATATGGTCATACAAGCGTTTTGTGGATACCACAAAACATTATTTTGATAATCTCTATACCTGCATTACTGACGAATGTGCGTACACCTCCTTCGAACTACTAATATTCAATGTTCTTGTGGATGTTATGTGATCTTTATGTAATATGTATATTATGGATAACAGACGACAGAAATGGCATCGAAACCGAAACCTAACACGCATATACCTGACAGCTCCCTTTCCTGTCTTCGTACAGTCACTTCAATAAAAAGTGGCGGGATCCATGTCTAAAAGTTCATGTAATGAAGTATTGCTGTCACTACAATATTCAGTCTTCATAAAGAAATGTTAAAGATACAGGAGTAGTCAGACGAAGGACACATACAATACAATGACTATAAAAAAAGGGACAAAAACACAAAAATGTGGTTCTCAAAACACTACACAGAAAATAAAGATATAACAAGAAACAAATAATTACCGGTGATGAACTCAAGAAATGTAATATGACGTGCCACACAATGGCAAAATTAACCTAAAATGGCAAAACTTGTACATTTCAACATATAGCAACACAGAACAAACATATTTACACAAAAAGTTGCTATGGTAGTACAAATATCGATGGACTATGACGTTGAAATGTGAAACGCACTGATGACAGCTTTATAGGGCGGCTGTCAATACCTGTCAAAATATATGAGTATCACGGCCGGTGTGCTACAAGATGCAGGAACTGCTTACCCTTCGTGAAAACCTGGGTTAACCCTTTGTTTTGATGGGGTCCCTGTTGCTTTTCTGTGTTGTGTTTTTGTGTTTTGTTTGTCTTCGTCTTGTTTTCCCTAACGTTGATAGGTTCTGGTAGTCCAACATATTGGATAGAAATATATAAATTGCAAGGTAGGGTGAATGTCTGACAAGAACATTTTTGTTTTCAAAATTAATAGGATAATTATGCTCTCTAACTTATTTCAATTTAAAATATTTCTTCAAGGTTTATATTTATTCTTCATTTTTGAACAAATAAAGGCAAAATACATGTTGTATGCACAATTAATAATGCAATGGCGGGGGTATGGGGTTCATCGCCATTTTCAACAATGTTTCAGTTATATCGTGGTGGTCAGTTTTTTCTTTGCTGGAAGAAACAGTGGATACCCATAGAAAAGCACAGAACTGTCGCAAATTACTGACAAACTTTTCACATAATGGTGTATCGAGTACACCTCGCAACGGGCATAATAATGTAATGAATTTTTATATACATAGTTCAGTGAAACAAAACATTTATTTTATCTACAATGCATAATATAATGTCATTGAGTGGCCTCAGTTTTAAGAAACATAAAAGGATGAAAGTGTTTAAAATCTAAGTTCATTTATTCATGCCACATTTCACTTTAGGGGGCCCGGGTGGCTCAGTGAGTTAGGTCGTTGGATCTAACAACCCATACAAGCCTATCACCAACACGGTGTGGGTTCGCGCCTGGCTTTGTAAATTACAAATAATGTGCATTCGACTCGCAGCCGCAAGTGATAAAGTTGACCAGTTGCTTGCCCATGGTCGGTGGTTCTCTCCGGGTACTCAGGCTTCCTCCACCACTAAAACTGGTCGCCATGATATAGCTGAAATATTGTTGAAAGTGGCGTTAAACACCAACAATCAAATCAAATCATATCACTTTAAATATCATTGAATAATTACTATTTATAGAGCTGGGATAATGAAGTTGCTTACATAGCACAGAAATGGGCTGAGAATTGTGAGACAAATCATGATGCAGGTTATAAAAGACGAATTCCGGGTAGGTAGTATCAATTACAAATTCTAAAGAACACTATGTATGTAAATGAACACGGGAATCTATCAAACTTAACACTTAGACACAGAATAAACTAAAGGAACATGGTTGTATGGCTGTTCTATATTTCGTAGCCACAGTGTGGTATTTGTTAAAACATGAAAGAACAAATTATTATAAAATAAACAGAAACGCGCCAAATGATATAATTTATATTGGTGTAAAGCGAGTCTACGGATACAAAATACATCTGTACTAAAATGTGGGACAAAAAAGTTGAAGATACCAAAGAGATCATCGGAATCCGTATATCGAGGAAGGATAAGCAATACAGAGGCCAAACGAACAAACAATAATCTATAAAACACTACACAGAAAACTAAAGATTGAGCAATGCGAGCCCCATGAAAAACGGCCGGGTCCAGAAGGGTAGGTAGTTTTTGCACTCCTAGTGCACCGTCATATTACTCCTGTTACAAACCTGGTGATAAGTCATGAATGAGGAAAGGAACCGAAGTGTGTTTACGATAAATGGAACATAACCACTTCATCGTAACTGATACCGATATCGTCATGGGTCATTGATACTGAAATCGTCATGGGTAATTGATACCGATATCGTCATGGATTATTTATACCGATATCGTTACGGGTGATTGATACGACAAAAGTTTCTTTGTATTACATATACAATTATCCCACATATCTAATACTAGGCATGTTAATTTTTAGGACGATTTGCCCTCGGGCAGAATCTTGCTTGGACAAGTAACAAAATGACATGGACGGCTGCCATTAAATTGTGGCATGACGAGATTACCGATTTTACATATAATAGTGACTCGAATGTTCTTTCTAAAGTTGGACATTATACACAGGTATGTAGTTACACCAGATATTCATCAATATTTAAACACATGGTCGAATATTCATTCCTTAATGCATATTTTGTATTATGGTTTTTTCTGGGGGTGCGGGCAAGGGGAGGGAAATGGACTGTCAGCAATATACAACAGTTATATCGTGGTGTTCAGTATTATTGGTAGAGGAAACAGAAGAGGAGCACATAGAAGAGACCATCGAACAGCCTCAAATAATCTCACTATTTCCAAAATTAAAGTTGTATCGAGTACACCTCGTCATGGACGGTTGCAGGACTCGCATTGTATCATATTGGTATGCGCTGATTACATATTGTAGATGTAAAGATGAAATTCGGTCATATTTCA
>MJUT01043787.1:65116-76728 GCA_002080005.1 Gigantidas platifrons
CAATATTTTCAATTTAATTACATATAAACGATAAGTAATAAATTAATAATTGTAGTATTTTTGTATATTGCATGACACTTTTCTCATAATAAGTGATGATAAAGGGTTATATTTTCTTAAAACATGTCAAAATATGGATTTTTTCTAAATGAAAAATTGATATATGTTGCTTTAGATAAACAGAATACTTACTTTAATATGTATCTTGCCTTTCATAAAACATTTTCATTCTTTTGATATAGCATTTTTGAAAATATATCAATAATTTTTCATTCAACAGTAATATGTCACACTCCTGACATAAAAATATTAAATGTAGATTGCAATTGCAGTAGGAAGTTTTTTTGCAGAGTAAATTATTGAGAAACATGGGGAATCTAATTGTGAAGTTGCCAGGCCTTAGAAAATCTATCAAAACTTACTATCCTTGACATTTTTCCTTGGACAGGACTTCTAATGAAATTCCAAGAGAGAGAAATCACATCTTGCCTTAAAAAACTGTAGACTTTATTACAGATTTTATGATAAATGATATGACATATATGTATATCAGTTTTACTCAGTTCAACATTTTCAGTTTTCTATTTGTATATATGTCTTGAATGTTTCAAATTTCATTTATGATGAAACGTCAGGAGTGTGACAAATATTTGATGGAACAAATTTCATCCATATGACTATAATGCTCAATAAAAGTTTGAATAGCTATTAGATAACAGCTATCATATTGATAATGGATTATTTGTAAGTTCATCTGCAAACTAGCTTTTATGTGTGAAAGGTTTTAAAAGACTTGCAAGTATTATTAACCCATAGAATTTACATTTTTTAAAGAAAAGAATGAGAAATTCATTGCAATTTTTCTTCAGAATTTGACATTATTTCCTTAAATGAAATAAGTTGTTATAATGTATATATGTTTGTCAGTTTTATTAAAAAAAAACTTAAAGTTCTGTTTTATTCCTTATTTTCAAAACATTGTCAGGAGTGTGACAGGTTTGTATAGCATGATACAGATACAGAATAAACCTACATACAATGTAATTTGAAAACCACTAAAAAGTAATTTTATACTAAGAAAAGATATTGCTAGTTTTAATAAATTTCAAATCCATTTTAACCATTTTTGATGAGTTAAATTCCTAAAGGGCAAATAATTAGCACACTAATCATTAGAAAAAAAACCCCATAATTTTGAATCTTCTTTTAATATTTACTGTTAAGGCCACACCAATTTGATTACTAGTTCTTTGGATTTTTTATACCAAAAAAAGGGGGCGAGCGAGCGATATTTTTTATTTTATTTTTTGAAAACCATTTTTTGGGGGGCGAGTATAAATTGATTGGTGCGAGCAAGTTTTTTTTTTCTGGAGCACATGAGTTCACCCACGGGTTTTAGTGGGTATCGTGTTACTAGACCTTTAGTTTTCTGAGTAGTGTTTTGCAGATGGTTGTTTTTTCTTTTGGATATTTTGTTGTCATGTGCAGCCAGATATTTGTGCCTACTGTGCAGAAGTTGGTGCTGAAAGGGACAGGGATGTATTGGAGACCCATCGTATTGTTCTGCCTGTTACTGCTGTATGCATGAGAATGGGAAAAACTGTTCCAAAGAGAAATCCCATTAAATAGGATTTGAATTTGACTCATACATGTACATATGTATCTGTGTTTGAAATTCTTTGTTAGTTTGTTTCAGTGTTTTGAAAGAGACTGTTTTGTCCAAAGAAAAAAAAGAAAACCAAAGGGCCTATATAAGTCTCCAAAGTGGTGTGGACATGCAGAATTCAGTTTTAGTTTTGAGTTTTTTCCAGATGTTTCTCACATCGAAATTTCAACATTGTTTGTATTTGGTGTTTTTCATGGGATGTCTATGTCTGATCCTTAAGCTTTTCCTAGATAAAGGATATAAAGCCATGCAAAAATGAGTACCTGGTATGCAGTTTATTGCATACATTCTATTATCTAGATACCTACATTTGTATTACATGTATTATAGTAAAAGTAGTAAACATACTTTTTGAAAAAAAAAAAATAATAATTTCCCTTCCTACAAAATGTACCTACCCACACCTGGCTGGGAGGGTCGGGTTTGGGGAAACAAACAATATTTTAATTTTGGCCTTATGCAGGTCCGTATCGTCATGGTATATGTTTTCGTATGTCATATGTTTTCGTATCATCCATTTTATTTTGATTTACACAGCCCACGTGTTATTTTTTACCTGTCTTCCGGTTTCTATTTCTAGAAAGTAAACAGGATTGCAACGTGACGTCTGTCAAAAATGTTTAAGATTGCTTTTAAAGACATCAGTACCAAAAATAGTGAACTTACCTACTGAACCATACTTTTTGTAATGCCAAAAAATTACTTCATTTATAAAGTAGCTGGAAAAAAATCTTGAAAGGCTATATAAAATTTAACTATGTCGTCTGCATCTCAGACACCTGCTGTACCTGTCATGTGATTGTCATGGTGTCACTTATCGTACTTGTAAACAAAAGAGCTGACTGAAATGTGCCGGTTTCTTATATAAAATGCACGTCAACAGCAGTGCATTTTGGTTTCAGCACTAAAAAAACAACAAAAGTGAACACAATTTTGAAAGTGGTCATTTTCAAACATTCTGTTATTTTATTTAGATGTAGTATGATTTATAGATGGCCAGAACCATGAAATTTTAAAACCAGCCATTTCCGGATTTTAAATTCGTTTCCATCCCGTATATCAGCCCTGTTTTTACCCTAAATACGAAAACATATGACGCCATTTTACTGACAGCAGACGTTGCCAGATAATCGAGAGTATATTAAAATTCAGGAATGGCTTTTAAAACAATATTATATACAAAGAAATATTTAACTAGCCATTCTTTGAAAATTCCAATCGTCATATGAATGAAGGGTTAACACTGTTAATCGCCAGATCGGAAAATCGATAATAGTACAAAAACCCATAACACGAGTATTTTTCTTCATGCACATTTTCATATGGTGTACTAGCTTTGGTTAAAGTTTCATTGAATCAAACAAACCATATAAGAGGTGATTTGCTTTTGAGGTCACCAACACAGAACAACAACAAAAATATCCTGTAACATGTGCTTTCCTGGCCTTTATTCTTCCTCTCAATGTTTGTCAACAAACCCACGGGAAAATAATAGAATAAATTACTACGCCAGTAACTGTTCGCATCTTTGTAAAGGCTTAAAGAGCGTCCTACGTCAATGCCACGTTTTTCATTATTTCTGTTATGCTGATTCTGTTCTCAAAATTAAACTAATTAGAACCGATTCCATAAATTTTCGCACGATCACTGTGAACTATTTCGTTTACTGTCGTACTTCGGTCGTATATGGCGGGAAATAATTAATGAGCTTAAAAGGGGAATCCGACATAAATACTTTATTTACACAATAATTGATACTCAAAGTGTTACAAAAATGAAGCATTATTATACAATGTCAAAAAAATGAAAACGGAACATACACAACTAGATTTATCGTAAAATTGAATGTAGAACAAGTCGTTAATTTACGTATTTTTATGAATGAAATTGAAAACTAGCGTAATAATACAAGCAAGAGAAACAATATAAATATCGGCATTTTAATCCTCCTGACAATTTGTCATAGTTAAACATTTACCATTTGAGACACGATAAGTTATCTTAAAATCTGCAAAAGTAGTAACATTCAAAGTGTGGTGTTATCTAACAAGCACCAGATCTATATTTTGATGGGCCATCTATGTCTCGACAGGTGATAAGATCATGTCATGTCATGTAAACAAACAAAAATGGCCGAAAGGCCACAAGTAAATACGGTTTTGCAAAACCGTATTAAAATCTCCCTGATCAGACCCCCAATCTCCTGGTTTTTGAAGGCAAAGCTCCTGCAAAGACCTGCTGACATTATCACATGTATGGAAACCATATGCACAATGGAAGATGAACAGACGGATGGACATGTGTAAAACTTAATGCCACAACATATATTTCTGCCAATTTGACTAGATGCACTATTTGCCAAAAAAAAAAATCTTTAACTATGATTTTGGAACAATAAAATAGTTGACTGATGTCTGCAGATTTCTAATACGAAGCAGATACTGTGAAAGCAGTTTTATTCATTGGCACCAATTTTCGTAATTTCTACAAAATGCATTGATCCATGGGTTCTTGAATTCGTGGTTTCTACAAAATGCATTGATCCATGGGTTCTTGAATTCGTGGTTTCAAACACTACAGGCAACAGTCAATGGGAAAATAAAATTTCGTTGGATTTTAGTTTTCGTAGGAATCCACAAAAATCCACAAAAATTAGAACCTCACAATTAATAATGATTCCACAGTATTTCTACTTTTTAATACTTACCTAGAACAACAAGACTGGCATCAGAATCAACAGAGTCCAAGAGATTTTCAGCTCTACATGTGTAGGTCCCTGTATCTTCTTCGTTGGCACTGTATATTTTGAGACTTCCCCTCCCAACAATTTCCAATCTTCCTTGAGCTTGTCTGAAACAAAGAAATATATATTTTATATTTTGAGACTTCCCCTCCCAACAATCTCCAATTTCCTTGAGCTTGTCTGAAACAAAGAAATATATATTTTATATTTTGAGACTTCCCCTCCCAACAATCTCCAATTTTCCGTGAGCTTAGTCTGAAACAAAGAAATATATATTTTGCATTTTGAGACTTCCCTTCTCATACTGATAATATTCTCCAAAATCACTGAGTTTAAAATGAGCATGTGCATTTATCCATTTCAAAAATGGCTACGTAAAAACTATTTGAGAAATAAATCATGGAAGCCAGAATGTGTTGGGAGTTTTAACTTGGATTGGCGGATATTGGTATTTTATCCCGAGTCAGAAGCGAGGGATAACATTTACTAATATCCGCCAATCCATGTTAAAACTCAAAACACATTCTGTCTTCCATGATTTAATTTGATTCTGATATGTCTAAAAGTTCAAATACGGTAGTATACTTTGATTGGAAGACGGTAATTTACTGCATCAACTAAGGAATGAACATGTGTACAGTCAAACCTACCTCTATTAAGCAGCCACCTGTATTAAAAGGTCACCTTTTTCTTGTCCTGTCATAGAAAATTGCATATGAATTGAATCTCTTTTTAAGGTCTCCTGTCATATAAGGCCACTTTTTCTGTTTCCCAAAGGTGACCTCTTAATATAGGTTTGACTGTACATTCTGCTCCAGACGAGGAAGGGCTCTTCTTTCAAGTTTGGCCAACTTGTCCCTACCTATCCGAATTGAATTTCGGAAAAGTAAAAAGTAAGGACAGTTTGTCCAAAAGACAAGTAGAAATTTGAAATATATTGACTTTTCTTAACATTTTGAACAAGTAACAATAACTTCTGTTTTCACAGAATTTCCATATCACAATAACTTTTGTATTAAGACTAAAAGAATTTCCATATTGCTTACCCAATGGACAAATTGTAATAACATTTATTGTCTAGGCCTGCTAGGATTAAAAAAATTGAGTCAAAACAGCAATTTAATTAACACAAGATGAACTGTGAGCTAATGCTCACTTATGATACCCCCGCATATATGTTCAATGTGTATAAAAACCAACCAAGTCGGCAAATAAGAAGTAGGAATCTGACGGGTCCAAAAATGCTTCCCACAATATGGCATACCTATATGAAGCTTGTGACCTAATATCAGATTTCTGCCATCAATAGTTGCTGAGAAAAATGCAACGAAAAATATCTTGGGCGGACGGCAGAATGGACAACGGACAGAGGTAAAACAGTATACCCCCCTCCGGTGGAGCGGGGGGTATAATTGGATGTTTGTGGTATTTATTTTTTAATTCTTTGGCGCAAAACTAACATCTAACAACAAGCCCTTTGAGGTCAGAGGTCATGGCATGTAATCTTCCATTCAACTTCAACCATCGATCAAATGTAAGACTGTTAAATATATTGACCAATGGCGTGTACTCGGTTTTGATACCTAAAGATTTAATAGGTTCATTGCTGATTGGTCGGAAGAAAGTATCGCTAGATATAAGACTATCACCATGGAGACAAAATTGAAAAATTAGATTGATAAAAACAGCAGAGATCTTTGCACTTGGTCTAGATGAGTCCTGGACTTACCATTTTCAGTTGGGACTCCAGTTTTCAGAATTGTCCTCTGGACTCATCATATTAAATTGCTACAAGTATCCCTGAACTTTAAGTACATATCTCTATGAAGAATATTTATTATCTTACTTGAAATCTATGGCATTGCCGTCCTTCAGCCATGTTATTGTTGGTTCTTTCTGTTGCGTGTCTCGGCCATTAGCACCACAAAATAGTGTGACGGTAGACCCAGATTCAGCTTGTGTGTCTTCTGGAGTGTACACAAAATTTGGAGGTAGACCATTCAGTATTACCTCTGTAAAAGTAATTAGTACAATTAAAGTAAATAATGTGACAGTAAGTAGGCTTTGCTTGTCTTGTTTTGTGGTATATAAAACTTGGGAGTAATATCACTTCTGTATTACAATAAAAACAAAACTAGAGAAACTGCTGGATGAAGCAGTCCCGCATTGATACATAATTGGAATAACTTACCCGTCCACTACGCGGGACTAATACCCCCGTGTCCCCATCATCTTATTTGAGCCAAAACATATTTGGAATACAACTTTTAGACTCATAATTCTAGGAAAGCTCGATGGATCCACCCACCCTTTCAACATTGGCACATGTGGATCTAACAACATATAAACTTTCATAGACTGCCAGAAGAGTTGCAAGTTCAAAGAGGCATAAAAGGGGTAAAACTCAATGGACCAGGATATCCTACTAATGTGCACATCTTTATATTAGGATCTTGCTATGTACAAAGTTTCATGAACTTCTGATTAATCATGTAGGAGAATTTGCGATGACAAAGTGCATACCGAATTGTCTCAAAATTTCTAAGTCCTAAGAGGCATAACAGGGGTAAAACTCAATGGACAATAAAATCCTTTATACTGCAAAGTTCACACATCATGATCTTAAATTCCATAAAGCTTGGTGGTAATCGGACAAAAGACTTCGAAGTTGGTCAGAACGGACAGACAGGCCGATTTCCATATACCCCCCCCCCCAGCTACATGTATCTGTACACAGAACTTGGAAGAAGGTCATGCCATTTAATATATAAATCATGGACATCGGTCATGCATGAAATCATAATTTGCATTGTCCCATCATGAGAAGAGTTGCAATGATCCCCCCCCCACCACCTCCCCCCTTCCAAAAAAAAGTCAAAACACCAAACAAAATTCTGTAGTAATTGGGTCAAGTTTTCAAAAAATTAAAAATGAAACGTAAATGTTTACGTCTACATGTAACTCACAATAACATCTTAATGGGAAAAATCCTCTTATAAGTCATGCAAATAACATCGTGGAGAAAACGAGAAATTAAAGCAACGATTCTTCCAAAGTATTTACCCACCCACACAGAATAACATTAAATCATAATTACGTCAACCTGGAAGAGGATGCAAGACAATTATTTTTAAATTACTTAACGAGCTATTAATGCGGTGGGTTTTAAATCCTATTACAAGTTGAAATAGAATTAAGTCCCTTGGTTTTTATGTTTCTTCTACTATGCCCACCTTTTAAATGTTTACCTTTTTTTTTAAAGAAAGCTCTACACATCGATCAGTCAAAATGTTTAAAGCACATCTTATATCAATCTCGT
The DNA here is from genome assembly GCA_002080005.1 of Gigantidas platifrons. Classification (NCBI taxonomy): domain Eukaryota; kingdom Metazoa; phylum Mollusca; class Bivalvia; order Mytilida; family Modiolidae; genus Gigantidas; species Gigantidas platifrons. The sequence goes on from MJUT01043787.1 coordinate 72,845, forward strand.
AACATTTTTGTACCAATACTAGATACTCAGACTTTGCTCAATTTCTCTCATTATTTCTGTGTTTAGAGGTTCAAGGTTTGCCAGAATAGAGGTTTGGAAGAGGAGAGGCTTGAAGCTGTCAGGGGAGAGGTCTAAGGTTTAACCATAGAGGCTTGCCAGAGGAGTTGGTTGAGGTTTGTCTGTAGATGATATCAGGTTTGCCAGATGAGAGGTTCAAGGTTTGCTATAGGAGAGGTTATACAGGTTTGAGGTTTGCCTGAGAGGTTGGAGAATGCTATAGGAGAGGTTATGCAGGTTTGAGGTTTGCCTGATGAGAGGTTGGAGAATGCTATAGGAGAGGTTATACAGGTTTGAGGTTTGCCTGATGAGAGGTAGGAGAATGCTATAGGAGAGGTTATACAGGTTTGAGGTTTGCCTGATGAGAGGTTGGAAAATGCTATAGGAGAGGTTATACAGGTTTGAGGCTTGCCTGATGAGAGGTTGGAGAATGCTAGAGGAGAGGTTATACAGGTTTGAGGTTTGCCTGATGAGAGGTAGGAGAATGCTAGAGGAGAGGTTATACAGGTTTGAGGTTTGCCTGATGAGAGGTTATACAGGTTTGAGGTTTGTCTGATGAGAGGTTATACAGGTTTGAGGTTTGCCTGATGAGAGGTTATACAGGTTTGAGGTTTGCCTGATGAGAGGTTATACAGGTTTGATGTTTGCCTGATGAGAGAATGCTATAAGAGAGGTTATACAGGTTTGAGGTTTGCCTGATGAGAGGTTAGAGAATGCTAGAGGAGAGGTTATACAGGTTTGAGGTTTGCCTGATGAGAGGTTAGAGAATGCAATAGGAGAGGTTATACAGGTTTGAGGTTTGCCTGATGAGAGGTAGGAGAATGCTATAGGAGAGGTTATACAGGTTTGAAGCTTGCCTGATGAGAGGTTATACAGGTTTGAGGTTTGCCTGATGAGAGGTTATACAGGTTTGAGGTTTGCCTGATGAGAGGTTGGAGAATGCTAGAGGAGAGGTTATACAGGTTTGAGGTTTGCCTGATGAGAGAATGCTATAGAAGAGGTTATACAGGTTTGAGGTTTGCCTGATGAGAGGTTTGAGAATGCTATAGGAGAGGTTATACAGGTTTGAGGTTTGCCTGATGAGAGGTTGGAGAATGCTAGAGGAGAGGTTATACAGGTTTGAGGTTTGCCTGATGAGAGAATGCTAGAGGAGAGGTTATACAGGTTTGAGGTTTGCCTGATGAGAGGTTTGAGAATGCTAGAGGGGAGATAACTCAAGTTTTAGGTTTGTATCCTTGTAGCTGGTAATTATATAACACTGTCAAACATTTCTGTTGTTTTATCTTTTTATTTTCAACTTTATATAATTACATTACTTCCGTTTTTCATTGAAATGTGATTGGTTATGAAGTGGTCACATGATTATAAAAGAGATGTTTCACATCCCAATGAAACTCAAACCCGAACTTGCACGTGCCTCCATGACAACGTCAGATGTAAACAATCAATGACGTAGTAATTTCCAACAGCAAATAATATAACACAAATAAAATTCACAATGAAAATTTCAACTATATTAAATTTTGGTGTGATTTAAATATAATTATAAGAATTGAATGCATTCTTTTGAAGTGTCATTGGAGTATGAAAGCGTTGATCGAAGCACATTTTCAACATGAAGCGCAGTATCATTGAAAATGTACTTCGGTCAATGCTTTCATACCCCAATGAAACTTCAAAAGAATTCATTCAATTCTTAAATGAGCACTATAATAGGCTGCATGTACAAAGACACATCCATTAAAACATAAAACATTCTTCAATCCTTTACAAAGAATGCCACAAAATTTGATTTAAACTTGCAAATTTTGACAAATCAAGCTAATCCATTACATGTTCTCAGAAGACAGAAGTTTCTGGCAAAATTCCAGCAATTTATTTTTCATTTTCATGTGTAGACAGACATTAAATACTGTTAGTCAAACAGAATTTTACTGGCATCATTTATGGTCTAAATTATTTATCTGAAGATTAGATAAAATTATGTGTCTTTTTACTCTCTAAAGTGCTGATTTTATTGCTAGCGAAGCAACAATCTCTCAATTATTTATCTAAAGATTTATGTGTCTTTTTACTCTCTAAAGTGCTGATTTTATTTCTAGCCAAGCAACAATCTCTCAATATATTTATCTAAAGATGGATGTGTCTTTTTACTCTCTAAAGTGCTGATTTTATTTCTAGTAAAGCAACAAACTTTATGTAATATTGATATACTTACGGACATCAGCATTTTGTTCTAATTTTGATGTTCGGCTGATTAATTTTTTATCGAGATTCTCCGCCACACAATGATACGATCCAAAATCAGTGAATTCAACTGGATAAATTTCAAGGACTCCATCGACATGTACACGTATGTTTCGTTTTTCTTGTAACGGTTTTCCGTCCTTGTACCATGAAATGTTTGGTTTTGGCACACCGTTGATGACGCAGCCCAACAGGGCAGCATCATAGAGGTACACTAAAAGATCTTGAGGTTCTGTATGAAATGTTTTTGATAAATCTGAAATTTAAATGGATGGGTAAATTATTATAAGATATACATGTAATATTAAAAAATTAAAATTTTAAGCTAGCATGGCTATTTTTGTTTTCTATTTTACTCAAAATTTAAAAAGGGTTACAGCGGGTGTGGTGATATGAAAGTTGGATTTACATCTACATAAGCACTCAGTACCAAATTATTTGTTTATCAATTGACTGTTTTCCTTCAGGGGCATCCTAGTTCATCCCCTTGTTTTTAGCAAGGTTCATGCTGATCAACATTCAGTCTTCTGTGTGGTGCTTTGTGGACCCTTGTTTTTTGCCTTAAAAATAACACGGAATCATCTGTCAAAAGTTTGTTGCTAAATCAGTGTCAATTGACCTCCTCTCCTTTATAATTCTCGGGAACTTACATGGGGATTTGCCTTAAACAAACACTGCCCTGGACCCGCATGGAACCATAAGCAGTCCTCACACTCCTCTTATACAAAATGCACCTCCCTAACATAAGATCATGCATCAGTGCCTGAACATAATTACGCTTTTCAAACAGACATTCTTTACTGATAAATTTATTTTGTTGGTTTGTTTTTAAAATAATATTCTTGTGAAATTTAATTCGGTGAAAGACTTCTACAATACATACATCATCATATATTACATCTGTACATTATGTAAGTCTGAACTACTGAATTACATCATTTGAGTGCTGTTACCTCTGAACTTTAACCTTTATCCTTTAACTTCAAAGAATAAAATAGCACAGAAAACTATAGAAATATGTTGCACCATAAAAGATTACTTGATTGGCTTCTGAAGTAAACGTTAGAGAAAACCGAAGGGCACAATCAAGACTGGACAATCCAGAGAAAACCGAAGGGGGCAATCAAGAATGGACAATCCAGAGAAAACCAAAGGGGGCAATCAAGAATGGACAATCCAGAGAAAACCAAAGGGGGCAATCAAGAATGGACAATCCAGAGAAAACCGAAGGAGGCAATCAAGAATGGACAATCCAGAGAAAACAGAAGGGGGCAATCAAGAATGGACAATTCAGAGAAAACTGAAGGGGGCAATCAAGAATGGACAATCCAGAGAAAACCGAAGGAGGCAATCAAGAATGGACAATCCAGAGAAAATAGAAGGGGGCAATCAAGAATAGACAATCCAGAGAAAACAGAAGGGGGCAATCAAGAATGGACAATCCAGAGAAAACAGAAGGGGGGAATCAAGAATGGACAATCCAGAGAAAACCGAAGGAGGCAATCAAGAATAGACAATCCAGAGAAAACAGAAGGGGGCAATCAAGAATGGACAATCCAGAGAAAACAGAAGGGGGCAAT
>MJUT01043787.1:79473-96242 GCA_002080005.1 Gigantidas platifrons
TTTATTGCCCCTTCAGTATTCTCTAACGTGTACCGTACCCTATGGTGCCAGTTTCTCTGGATTGTGTATTTATTGCCCCTTCAGTATTCTCTATCGTGTACCGTACCCTATGGTGCCAGTTTCTCTGGATTGTGTATTTATTGCCCCTTCAGTATTCTCTAACGTGTACCGTACCCTATGTTGCCAGTTTCTCTGGATTGTGTATTTTTTTATTGCCTCTTCAGTATTCTCTAACGTGTACCGTACCCTATGTTGCCAGTTTCTCTGGATTGTGTATTTTTTTATTGCCCCTTCAGTATTCTCTAACATTTATTTGTCTTGTGTACCGTACCCTATGTTGCCAGTTTCTCTGGATTGTGTATTTTTGTATTGCCCCTTCAGTATTCTCTAACGTGTACCATACCCTATGTTTCCAGTTTCTCTGGATTGTGTATATTTTTATTGCCCCTTCGGTATTCACTAATGTTTATTATGAAGTCTTCTCCTAGGAATACATGAAGCTAATACAACAGATTAGTCATACAATTATCTAGATACAAAAGCAAAAAGTGAGAATAAAAGGAAAAACCGTTACGAGCTACGGTTCGCTAGCTAAGGGGTTTTCTAAACATTTTTTTTCCCTAATGATGTACATTTTTTATAATAAGAAAAGTCAGAAGACACCAAAGGGAGGTAATCAGAAGCCGTAAACCGAAGGACAGACAATAAAATGGCCAAAACGAAAACAGACCAAAAGGACAAACAATCATCTATAAAACACTACACGGACAACTAAAGATTGAGCCACACAAATCACACGACAAACCAGTGGTTAATTAGAAAACCTTTATAGTACCTCCACAAAAATAGTGATGGTCAAGCAATTCATGTTACAACAGAATGATTCAATTCAATACCATGATTCCAATCAATAGTTAATCTATATCAGGGAAGATATGTCCAAGTGAACAAATTATCTAACTCAATGGAAAATAAAACCTTGCAATGAAATATACATTGTTGTTATGACGTCTCAAGGGAGTGGACATTGTAAAGATGACTTCTTATGAATTCAAGGATGATTAATGAAAGTGGCCTTGAACGGACTACCAAACATTAGCTATATAATCATAGCTCTTTACATTTATTTTTCTTCTTTTTTTGATGGCCAATATTGGTGTCAACGGAGCAAATATTAAATATAATAATCATATAAGAATTGAGGACGAGAGACCCCCATAAATGAACATATCCAATGGGTATTAAAAGACCCCCATTAATGAACATATCCAATACCCATTGGATATGTTCATTTATGGGGGGATTATAGTGGTTAACGCTACTTTCAACATTATTTCAGTTATATCGTGGAAAAATATTTTATTTGATTAGATTTGAACAAAAAAGTATCATCTCCATTCTACTGTCAATTGTCAAAAATGCAGCTGAACCACTAAAAAATAATAATATTATTTAAGGTAACCGAATGTGAAGTGTACACCTACACAACAAGATCAGTCCTTGATTTAATTGGAGCCATGAATTTTTTAATGGCATCCAATGAGAATTGATGTTACTTATGGAAAATGTTTTATTTTTTTACAGGTTATTCAATATAACCTGGTTTGGGGCAGTTAATGAAAAGTATAAGCTGTTCCAAACTTCCACACCAGGTTATACAAGTATAATAACCTGTTCAAACTTACAATTTAATTTTTACAACAAAATTTAATTTTTCCTCTATTTTATTTACGATTATTCCGTGGGACTATCTGAATTTGTCGTTGGCAAATGAATATGTTTGGCCACGTCTCAATACCAACCAAGGTTATCAAGTGGAAACAATGTTGCTCCAGGCGGCTCAGCCAATCAGATTGCAGTATTCACATCAAATCAAATTATTATCTTATATACCCATACTACAAAATAATTGTATTACAAGTTGGCAGATTAACAGTCTTTTTTAAATATATTTCCATTCATAAAAAATCATTATTAAGCATTAAAAAGAGATTTTCTTTTTACAAAGAATTAATTTTTCCTAACATTAAATCTATCTTTATTAAGTGGAGACAGAGAACCTGGAATAATACACATAAAATACCCCCCAGAACAAGATAATAACTAGGTAGAGAAATCGTTGATAAAAAATACAAGCTTACCATGATTTAATTTGATAATTTCAGGATCATTAAGTTATTTAATTTATTGTAAATAATCAGCCCCTCCAGGTAATCAAGTTGTTATTTACAACCCACACAGATTGAGTGTGGTCTTTTAAACTGAACAATACAATGCTTGTTACAAGGCACACAGACAGAGAGTAGCCTTTTAAAATGATACACTATATAATGCAAGTATTAATTAAATGTTTTCAAAATTAACATATATAGTCAAACCTGTATTAAGAGGTCACCTTTAGGACAAATAAAAAGTGGTCTTTTAAGACAGGTGACCTTTTAAAGCTGGTTCAATTCATATATTTCCTTTATCGGGACAAGGTAAGGGTGACCTTAAATACAGGTGACTGTTTAATAGAGGTGACCACATGTGCAGGCTTGACTGTATATTAGGATGATTCTTTATGGTATGTAATCTTCATTAGGCCAACAAAAAAAAATATGTATGTTTCCGATCGACCGACCGACCCTAAGATTTTACCGCCGACCCTAACATTTTTTATGTCAAAAATAGATTGGCAAAATCCGGAAATTCATCTCCGTTTCCATGTTTGTTTCCAACTTCAACAATAGACGCGGTTTGAATTTTCTTCATTTCCTTGTACATTCATGATTTAATCGATGTTTGGAACCAGTAATGATTCAAGCATGTCAAATAATTAATAAGCTGTAGTAAGAAAGAAAGAAACAAGTTTGTGTGATTTTAGAGGAAGGAGCATACTTGTAGGTTTATATATTAAAAAAAAAAAAAAAAAAAAATCCCGACCTACTGACCCTAATTCTGAAGACCATGCAATCAGAAACACACATATTTTTTTTTTGCCTTATCATAAAACAAGTAAAATCTATATATACACATACCAGATTACAGTTAGTTACCATTATTATATAAAACAGGTGATCATACAAATTAGACACCTGGGTAAATATTTAGGTAGAGCTATATATATTAACCTACTTAAAGAAGAAAAAAACATGGCATTCTCAAGAGAACAAGATTCTAGCTACTTTGTAAGTGTATTTGTTTTCAATGTTAAATTAAAATGATTGAACGCTGTCATTAATTAAACTGACATAGAGCTTCTTGTTTAACATTTGTTCTGTTGTCAATTGTTACACGAAATCTGAAATCTTCCACAGATGTATATCAAAATGTTGAAATTTTGCAAAATGTTTATTTTATCTTTCAGTTATAATATAATTAATCTGCACAGAATATAACATGATCTATTTGTGTTATTTTGTATGTTTGTTTGTTTATTTGAACTTTCATTTAATACACTAAATCTTTACTGAATATATCAACATGCAAGTTAAATATAATTTGATGGTTATTTAAAATTACAATAAATCTTTGCTGAACCAGAATGTACAGGTAAATGTCAACAGTGACACTAAATCTTCACTCAATGTATTGTGATATACATACAGTATGATGTTACACTAAATCTTCACTCAATGTATTGTGATATAAATAGTATGATACAGTGTGGTATATATCAAGTTATATAACAGATAAAAATTTAAGTTATCTATTCAACACTTTGTCTTTTTGAATTTTTAAGTGGAATAAAGCAGGACAAGATGCAGGTTAATTTAATGATCATTTAAAATTACACTAAATCTTGAATGTAGATGTCAACAGCTACACTAAATCTTCACTCAATGTATTGTGATATACATACAGTATGATGTTACACTAAATCTTCACTCAATGTATTGTGATATACATACAGTATGATGTTACACTAAATCTTCACTCAATGTATTGTGATACATATCAAGTTATATAACAGATAACAATTTTCAGTTATCTTATCAACACTCTGTCTTTTTTCAATTTTTAAGTGGAATGAAGCAGGACAGCTGTGTCTGACAGACACATAACATGAGATTCATATCAAATGTAAGACAAAGATGACAGAATGCATCAATCGGTTGTCAACAGGGCCAATAACTCTAAAGAGTTTTGTCATCTATATCTATCTATTAAATGATAACTATTTATATAGAATAACAGCAGTTTTGAAGGTCGAGACAGACATTATCACTAATATTGCATAGAGTCCGATAGGACAAGCTGTGATACTAGTCATAATGTATGTCCAGCTCTGATAGGACAAGCTGTGATACTAGTCATAATGTATGTCCAGACATTCAAAACTGACCTTATTGTTTTTATTGGTATTAAATGTCATGTGATGTCACATTGACCAATAATTTCCAGTACTGCAACACAGTTCAGTGAGATCAAAGGAAAAATATCAAAATTACTGATAAATTATCATACATACACAATTTTGAGGGATGAGATGAATTTGATCTTTAAATACAAGATCTGACAAGCATTGTGGTCATGATCGTACGTAGTTATTTGTACCCTTTCAGAACACTGTATATGTACTATATTGAATATACAATGTAATAGCGTTCTGATAGCTTGTTTTCGGATAGCTTGTATTCTGATGGCTTGTTTTCTGATGGCTTGTTTTCTGATAGCTTGTTTTCTGATGGCTTGTTTTCTGATAGCTATGTTTTCTGATAGCTTGTTTTCTGATAGCTTTGTTTTCTGATAGCTTGTTTTCCAGTAGGAGTACACAACTCATACTCAAAAACTGTTATGACCTTAAGAGCTGGTCTCTTGTTTGCCAAATAAATTAAGACAATATTAGGAAATGTACACAAGACAGGATTGACATCAAGCTGGTTAATTATTTGTGGGAAAAAAAATTTGTGAATCGTGAAAACCAAGTAATACAATGGTAAGCTGAAATTCCAACACATAATAAAGTCGATTCATCAACAAAAGGCAAGCACCTCTCACTGAACAAAAATTGATTTTTCTACAAAATTCTCCATAACATTTCAAGATTGACAATCCTTCCATCAAATATCGATATACACATGTAAAATATGTAAATCCATTTTTTCCCTCATCATAATGTCATAAAGGCCAAACTTGGGTTCATCAATAAAATCTAAAGAGGCCCCTAAAAAGGCTCATTGCTTTATGCTGTGCGCACGGGTTTGTCAGTATTCTTGAGGATTAGTCCAAATATTTTTTTAATTGCCCAAGGACTATTATCTCAAATATTTAATTTCTAACCCCTCTAATGTTATAAAGACAAACTTGGGTTCATCAATAAAATCTAAAGAGACCTCCACATCAATTGAAATTGATCAAATAAATGTTTGTCTTAACAAGATTTAACATAGACAGATAAGACTGATGTCTATTCCTTATGTTCTGTGAATCAACGTTAATTTCTTTACATCTGTCCACAAATGCACCGAGAGTGCAAAACCTAATCATGGGGTAATCTATGTATTTCATCATAGCATACTATATTTTTCCGGACTAGAGGTTGATAATTTGTTTAGCTTCTTATTTTAACTTCAAAAACACACAAAGTGCAAAACCTAATCATTGCGTAATCTGTGTATTTCTTCATCGCATACCATATTTTTTAGGACTAGAGGTTGATAAAAAAAAAAAATGAACTTCAAAAACGCACAAAGAGTGCATAACCAAATCATCTTTTAATCTGCGTATTTTATCATCATAATATACATTATGTACCATATTTTTTTTTGGAATAGAGGTAAATAATTATTTTTTACTTCAAAAAAGCATATTTTTTCCATTATAAACCTATTATACATAAAACATGAATTTCTGGTCAAGATATATTATAATATAGTGGTATTTAATCATTTTAGTATTTTTCGTGTCAGACTGAAAAGTAAAATTTATGTACATTTAATAAAAATGTATGTAGCGGAACCCAAAATGTCAAAATTGAGAATTGCAAGTTGGAAATGTGCTAATTTCAGGAATACTTGTAGTAATTTTATTTGAGATGTTTAGATGAAATTTCTAAAAATTTGGCGAGTCCCACCAAATTGTAAAAATCTGAAATTTGAAAACTTTGGCAAGTCCTAACTGGAAATGGTGAACCCATGCCTAGGACTCATCTAGGTGAGTTGCAACGATCTCTGACATCATACACATATACTTTCAAACCTGCTTTAGTGACCACCTCTATTAAGCCATAACTTGTATTATGCGACGTTAATTTTTATTTCCCTTTACAGTGCTTTTCATATCAATTAAACCTGTATTAAGGGACGATATTTCAACATTTCTGTAGAAGGTCACATAAGAAAGGTTTGACTGTACTGCACGAGTCAATAAAAAATAGTTATGAATGTAGAACATCTTAGATCACAACTAATCTTTTTTTTTTAGTTCCATGACAACCAAAACCTAAAATTCAGAATAAAGCAAAATTTAATCTCACGAAGTTTTATGAAACTTCTCAGTTATTTGTGTGGGTTTTTTTTTGCTTTGTTGACCTTAAAGCCACTCATATCATTTACCACTATTTTTATGCACCAAGAAACAAATTAAGTATAATAAGTCAATTCTAGCATCCATTTTTTCAATATTTCATCTCAGATATTTTGTACCCTCTGTAACCCTTTCTACATATCTTTCTCAGAAATTCCATGCATGAATGGATACACCAGAAATGACCATTAGGATAGTGATGATTTATGGGTAATATGATCTCCATAGTAACACCTATTACCATATCAACCATAATAATCACTTCCTAATTCCTACGCCATGATATAACTGAAATATTGTTAAAAGTGGCATTAAAACACTATAAACCAAACCTAATGTTCCATGAACAAGGAAGTAAAAACCTAATCTATGAAATTACAGAGTAGTCTCCCTTTGTTATCAATAATTCTTTCATGACACATGTACACCAGGAGTCGTTTCCGTTTTCTCCACCAATAAAATTGACTAACACTATATAACTGAAATATTGTTGAAAGTGGCATTAAACATCCCCCCCTCCCCCAAACAGATGTTTATGTATTTTAACCTGCTTGGTACATTTTGTATGGTAAACTTTTCTTATATGGCTGATTGTACATGCACACTGCATTATAAGGTGAACATTTGTAGGAGACAGTCCTCACGATGAACACCAGGGTTGCGTTCAATATCGTAGCAGCTAACCTAGCTGCTAGGTAAAATAGCCATGACGTTATTGAACGATTAGCTACGTAGCAGTGCTAGCAAATATGGCACCAACCATATATAATAATTTCTTGGAACATTTTAGCTAATCGTATTTGTCTAGTTACCTTAATCAATTATCATCCGTTTTAAAAGCGTTGCCACTTCCTGCAATGCCACTAATTTTGCCTTACGAAATTAAATTTAGTTTTTGCCACCATCTTGGATTCAAAAGATAGCATAATTTGTTTAAGCTAGCTAGAGCTAAGTAGCGACTAGGCTAGCTTTCCGTTCAATAGGATTTTTCTACGTAGCTTAACCTAGCAGCTACGATGTTGAACGCACCCCTGTACTCCTGCCAAAGACCAGTAAAACTTTGTTCGGACCAGTAAATTCAAACTTTCATTTAGAGGAATGAGCAGAGATCCCAACAGATTTATTTAATTTTATTAGCTTTTACATGTGTTTCTTTCCAAAATAAAAAAATTTCAAAAACATATTGATCATAATGTCTATGTGATTTATAGTTGTAATATTAACTAGGATATTGTATAACCCAGCTATAGACCTAGAGTGTTTATCTATCTCCTTCTACCTCACTAAATAATTACCACCCAAGATAAATAGGTATGATGAAGATTTCTGACATCTTAAACTCATAAATAATAATCAAACTATAATTAACATTATCAGGGAGAAATTATTTATCTATTGTGAAACCAAAAATCAATTATAGGTTGATAACCAAAATATTTTAGGGAGGATTTTTTTTACTTTTAATGATCGAGCGAGTGATTACTGTTTGAAACAAAATGAGCGATATTTCAGCCCTACCATGGCAGGCCGAGGTGTACAACATTGTGTGATAAAGTTTGTCAGTGACTTGCGACAGGATAGTGGTTTTCTCCGGGCACTCCTGTTTCTTCCACCAATAAAACTGACCACCACAATATAACTGAAATATTGTTGAAAGTGGCGTTAAATACCATCAAACAAACAAACACTCTATCATGGCGATAACATGTTAATTTTCAATGAGATGAAGATGATGTCCGCTTTATACTAGACCAGCACGGTTAGTTGGTTTTTACAGTACTAGCTCACCGAAACAACAGTCCGCTGGTAGACATGTTGCTAGACTTGGACACATTATACTGATTCATTGTCTATGGTCTTATTCCTTACTGCTGCTTGCTTAGCGGTGTTTGGTGGGTTTAAGTGAGTTCCTTTTAATGCAAAATTAAATAATTTGTTCAAAATAAACAAATTATTATTTTGGAATTAAAAATAAAGTGGATTTTATTTTTCCAAAAAGTATCCCTTCCTTACCCAGACTAAAACTGAATTTCTATTGGAAAACTATACCAAACAATTTTGAATGAATGAAAAGATTTTCAAACCACCAAGAACAAAAATCTTGTTGTAAATATTTAGATGTCAAACTAAATACACAATATTGTGATAATTTTGACCTACATGCAAAAATATGACATGTTGTATTTAAAAAACATCAATTATAATTGATGCCTTCACATGAAGATATTTACCCTCAAGCAATAAACAACATTTTCAAACTGTGTTGGCATTGGAACATTACACATTACAAGGACATGCATTCCTGAAACACTTGGTATCATGCCCACTAAAATTGACATCTATATTTTTATTTACAGGAAATGAGACTGTCCTTGCAGAATTTGAGACAAAAAATTAAAAAAAAACAACCATTTAAATATTTCAATTCATTTTAAAATTATTCAAATTATTTTATTTGATATATATTACTATAATTACATAGTGTAGATTAAATTTCAATTAATTTTGAATTATTTTAATTTTATTATATTTCATCATGTATACATTTGTATCACATGTACATATATCTATATTTACACTGATTAGATTCCAATTTATTTTTAACTTAATTAGACAGTAATCAAATTCAACCCCTTATACAAAGAAGAAATAGACAGCTTGTTTTATACTTTCACCATGAAGTATAAAAATTTAGAATTTCTGCATACAATTGACTTGCATCATGTGGGAAAGCAATGCAACAAGGCTTTAAGGCTTTCAGTCTAATTAAAATTCCACTTCAATTCTTATGTAATACATGTGTTCATTGGCTACTGTCTACAATCATATATAACATGTATTTAAGATAAAAATCATATTTTCTATGAATGAAAACAAATACTTCTACATTTGGTATTAATTTAATCAATGAAAACGGCCATGACAGCAGAATCAAAATGCCATTATCAGACTCTTAACAAAAATATCTAAAATTCAAAAGAATAATTGGAATATTTGATTTTTCTGTTTGAGCCTCGGGTTAAAAATTAATAAACACAATTAACATTACACAATTAAAGCACCTCTGCCATCTGTCCTTGTAGATTCGTAGACGAGAATGACGATTTTAAATCTCGGGTACAATTTTGATTCCTTGCATGAGTGAACAAGTTACATTTGTAATTTCTCTTTTTGAATCTTAGTACGAATTTAACATATAATGACCTTCAAATGATTTTTTAATCCAATTTTTTGCCTCCATAAATTCGTAATAGATTTTTTTTTACATTAATTCAATTTTTTTGCCTTCGTAACTTCATAACAGATATGTTTTACATTATTACAAATCTAGGGCTTTGCATTTTCTATCTTTATTTTTCAAGAGATTAATTTACAGCTGTCGTATAGAACATGTTCACTTCCATCTTACAAATTTATTTATTTTTTTTGGTTCACATGGATGGACACAATTAACAATTAATATACAAAAAGGAACCCAATAAATAACATGATAAATATGCCTCTTACTTTTGAGACTACATATAACTATACTAGGATTTATTTCCATGGAAAAGTCATTTGAAAAGGCCAGTTTATTCTAATTTTGCTAAAAACTCTTTGTCAACTTTGGATAAAAATTAATTTACAATCGACTTCAAATGGAAATTAGAAATGGCGTTCATTTCTAATGAAAGTTCTGACAAAAAAAATATTGATACAATTCAGCCACATCAGAAACTTCTGTAATTACAAAAAAAAAAGCCAAGAAAAACCAGATTAACTTTCTAAACAATGAGACGAAAATAATGACAACACATTGCATTTTTAAAAAGCTACGCGTCGCACGACACAATCTAATCAAGCATGCACTGATGCAGGGGCCATGTAAGGTTGCTCAATATGTAACATTCATAGTAGAAATTATTGAAAGCTAAAAATAAAATTAAAATTTTAAATAAAATAAAAATTGTCCCAAAACAAATTCAAAGTTAGTCCTGAATGATAGACTTTGATTTTTTTTATTTACGATGAAAGACAAAGTTCTGTTACATGTACCTTTGGAGACGCAGACACCGGATGCAAGAAAATAATCAAGATAATGAAACAAGCCCCCGTGAAGCATATTGGAGACAGACTTCTTCAACGATACCTCAATTTCATTAATGATGTTAATTAAAAATGCGTTGTATTTGTTCATCTATTGTTATTAACTTGTTAGATGTTGTTACTGATGATTCATATTTTTATCACGGCTTTGTGAAAAATCACTTTAATTTACGAATCTAAATTGTTTGATCAAGATATTAATATTGTTTACTCATGCAGGTACAAAGTGCATATAATCAACAAAGACAATTCTGGTGAAAAAATTAATTGTTGCCGATTGACAATCAAAAACAACTTCCTAGAATAATTAACATAATGAGTTTTTGGTCCAATTAACTAACTTTTAAGTCTAGTCTGTTAAATGGAGAAAGCCCTGAAAGTCTGCATAAACAGCTGTAATAAGGAGATATACTGGGAATCAGGGATGGAGATTTTTTCTTCTCTTTTTTTGTTTTTTTTTTTTTTATCTTGAAACGTTCAACAAATAAATGATCCACAAAATACCATTATTCAATAATATTATTACAAATGCCTGACAAAGTAGATTTTTTTAATTTTAATTTTTAAGAAAATTTCCTTAGCGTCAAACTGATAGTGGTAGTCAATATAGCAAGATCTCGTTCCTATGGCAACTCTACATCCAGCGACTCACCTACAACAAAAGCTGACAGCAGAAAAATGCTGAGCTTAAACAATTTACCAGGATCCTAAGCAGAATATGAATCCACTCGTAAAAATAGTTGGTTGCATGTTTCTGTAACATGTCTCTATTTTTTCTAATAACTAATTTTAGAAATTCTAATTACTGACTGGCATCCATGTTTTTTTTCCAGGAAGCTTGATAATTTTTTATTTCCCCTCTTTATATTTTCTTGATGGGAGCAAGCATTTTTAGGATGATTGGTTCATCAGGAAACTGTTAAGCAAGATAATTTATAACAGCACATTCCTGCACTAACTTAACCCAAAATAATTTATTACAGACATTTGCGTCCTAAATTTTTTCCTTTGGGTTTTGTTGTCTTTTAATGCCAGGATTTTTAATTAACTCAGTTTTCGTTAAACATGTTATAAATCTCACGGAAATGGGTCTGGGTCGTGGCTAAAGATGTAATTTATTTTTTGGGAAAAAATTTAATTATCGTGTGTCCACAAGGCTGACATTAAATTGAAAACTTGTGCACTTTTAATTAAAGTCTGCAAGAACCATAATTGGATGGCAATTATTTTTCCCCAATATTTTTTTCTTCTTCTTGAACAAAACTATAGACAGAATTGACAGTTCTTTAACAACTACTAAAACTGTCTACGTACATGTATGAAAAAAAATTACTACGGAATGATGATGAAATAAACATCAATCGTTCAAATCACAGAGACTACCAGAACTAGTCTTAGGTTCAGAACCCAATGATGCTCATTGTAAAACCTGCAGTGTATTGTTGTGTGTACTTGAATAACCAAGAGTAGATAACTCTAGCATGGTGCCCTATTGTTCTCTGTAAAACCTGCAGTGTATTGTTGTGTGTACTTGAACAACAAAGAGTAGATAACTCTAGCATGGTGCC
Organism: Gigantidas platifrons; assembly: GCA_002080005.1. Lineage (NCBI taxonomy): Eukaryota > Metazoa > Mollusca > Bivalvia > Mytilida > Modiolidae > Gigantidas > Gigantidas platifrons. Next base: position 91,638 of record MJUT01043787.1, read on the forward strand.
CTATTGGGATATCACTGCAGACTACAATACTTTTTTTATTTAACTTACCTGTACAAAATGTAGCACAAAATAAATTGATGAGGCAGGTTTTTTTGGAGGATCATATGTATTTTTTATCATACATGAACATGTCATTCTAATTTATACTAGTAAATATACATGTATATACTACAGATGATTTTTGTTGTTGTGAGAATGGATGTCTTCGATCAATCTGGCATCAAAGTCTTTCGGATGATTTTGAGTAAAACATACATTATGTAATGTTAATTTGTCAAGTTGACTACAAAATATTACATGTGGAAATCATCAACAATATGTTTGTACATTTTGTATCATGTTAGGTACTTGATTTAATAGATATTAGCATGCCTAAACCACTGAAGAGAAAACTGATAAATTGTAGACAAATAAAAAATCACTGCCTTTCATGTATATATTTTTCTTATTAATAAATCAATACTTATATTTTCCCTGATACAGTACAAAAAACATTCATGCTATTTCATCTTAAAGACAATCAATTAAATTTCTTTTGAAAATATATCATGATTTGTGTATACTGTATACTGTACCATATATTTATTTTTAGAAGAATTCCAGAAATCAAATAAAGATGAAAGTCAACACTAATCTCTCAACATGATTTACACCATTTTAATGCATTTCTTTGAAGATGCCGTTTTTTGTTGTTGTTTTTTTGTAATTTAACTTTCATTTCACTTGTCTACATGTATATTTTGTATGTTATAATTAACGAGGAATCGTTATATTGCTAACTATTAAATAGTACTGTAATCAGCTGATACTAATTAAAGAATTTTTTTTCATATCATGATTAGACCTACAATGTACTCTATTAAATTTCGTATTTCTAGGCCAACTTATGTTGTCATTTCAATTTGAAAAACTGGCACTCTACTAACTAAATGAATCGCAAATATTTTTGTTTTGACTCTGGCAGCTAACTGCTTTTAAATTGATTACAGAGAAACCTGTCTAATATGAACCCTGAACAAAAGTTCCTTACAGACAGGTTTCACTATATTGTTCAAAATTGACATACAATTAATTGAACAGTGAATAAATATTGTTTAAGGACTGTTTTAATCAGGGTCCATATGAGAACATACAATGTACACTGTACATTATCCCTAATATCACACCTCATCCTGTCGGACTTGCTGCAATACTAGCGATAATGTCTGTCTCGACGTTCAAAATTGTCGTTATTCTATATTTATCGTAGAATAAACCTACCTTCTATTATCATCTTGTAAATTTAATTTTTGGCCATCTTTCAACCATTCAACTGTTGGAGTTATCTCCCCATTAGCAGTTAAGTCCCCTACATAAACAGCACAGTTAAAGAGTGCTGATTGGTCCCTGATAGCTATCACATTCGTTGGTTCCACAGAAAAATAAAAATCTGTAAATTTTGGCACAGTAACAGCTGAAAATAGAGAAAATCATATTTGTGTATTATTCTTGAAAACATCAAAATCATTTTTTTTTAGTTTTTACAATATTTAGATTTGTTACTTTGCACATTCAGAAAAAAAAATGGTTGCTGAGACTTAATAACTGGATAGATATTTGCTTATTATTAAATTAAAGGTTAGAGAACACTGAAGGGGCTATCCAAAATGGATAACCCATGCCAGAGAAATCGGCAACATACACAATGTACACATGTACAGTACAGCTCAAGGCATAGTCTGATAAATACCTGGCATGCCTCATACCTGGCATCCAATGCCAGGTATTTATTGCTTTGTGATTAACCCATCTCCACAGTATCACCTGTGGTTCCAATATACAACAGGAAAGACTAATTACATGTACAGGTAAAACCATCACTCACAGGTGACTTACCTTTGTATTTTATAAGTTACATGTATATGAAGAATATTTTCAGATGAATGTTTTCATTGAGAATAAGATTGGAAAATTATGCACAAAAAAAAAGTTAGGGCTTATATTGGGAATTACATTAAAAAAATAAAGCATTTGAAACAAATTTCATATAATGAATTTAAAATCCCATGAAGCTTTCACGTGGACCTTTAATATTTTTGTATTATTAATTTTGTTGGAATAATTATTGGGAAAATAGTCAACAAATGTTAATTGTATTATTTACCTTACTTCTTTTTAATATCAATCAAAAGACTTGAGTAACAAAGTATCTTTAATCGGTGACCCTTTAATCGTTGGATTTTATTCCGAGCAGTTTAAGAGTTCAGTTGGCCTTATGCAAGGGGAAGTCCTTCCCCCTATACTTTTTTCATTGTATGTCAATGACTTTGAAATGGAATTTTTGTGTAAGGGCAATGTACCCTATGAAGTACAAGAGTTATCATTGTTTGTGCTTATGTACGCCGATGACATGATTTTATTTTCTGAGTCGACTAAAGGTTTGCAAGATATGTTAGATACACTTTTATTATATACATGTACCTGTAAATGGGGTTTGACTGTAAACATTGCCAAAACTAAAATTATGGTATTTAGAAACAGAGGTTTCGTGAGAGAGGAAGAAAAGTGGTATTATGATGGTAATGTTATTGACATAGTTGATGAATTTTGTTACCTTGGTGTACTCTTAAGTTATAACGGCAAATTTGCTAAAACTCAGAAACATTTAGCTGAGCAGGGTAGAAAGGCAGTATTTGGTTTAAAGTCGAAGGTTTCATCTTTCTATTTGAATATTTTTACATATTTGAATTTGTTTGATACATATATAAGTAGCATTTTATGTTATGGTAGTGAGATTTGGGGATTTCATAAAGCTCCAAATATTGAAAAAATACAGTTAGATTTTTGCAAAAANTATGAAGTACAAGAGTTATCATTGTTTGTGCTTATGTACGCCGATGACATGATTTTATTTTCTGAGTCGACTAAAGGTTTGCAAGATATGCTAGATACACTTTTATCATATACCTGTAAATGGGGTTTGACTGTAAACAATGCCAAAACTAAAATTATGGTATTTAGAAACGGAGGTTTCGTGAGAGAGGAAGAAAAGTGGTATTATGATGGTAATGTTATTGACATAGTTGATGAATTTTGTTACCTTGGTGTACTCTTAAGTTATAACGGCAAATTTGCTAAAACTCAGAAACATTTAGCTGAGCAGGGTAGAAAGGCAGTATTTGGTTTAAAGTCGAAGGTTTCATCTTTCTATTTGAATATTTTTACATATTTGAATTTGTTTGATAAATATATAAGTAGCATTTTATGTTATGGTAGTGAGATTTGGGGATTTCATAAAGCTCCAAATATTGAAAAAATACAGTTAGATTTTTGCAAAAATCTGTTGGGTGTCAAACAGTGTACAACAAATGTAATGGTTTATTATGAACTTGGCCGATTTCCATTAATTTATCTTAGAATGTACAAAATAGTAAAGTACTGGTTTAAAATATTATCTACAGACAATTGTATTCTTAAAAACTGTTATATGGAACAATTACAGACATTTTGTGAAAATAAGAACAGTTGGATTTACCAACTTAAACAATTATTGTTTGGATTAGGTTTGAATGATATGTGGTATAATTAAGACAATTTGATTGTGGATAATAACTTATTGCTGTTTGTGAAAGGTAGAATATATGACCAAGCAAAACAGTCTTTGAATGAATAATTGAATAGTTCATCTAAGTGTTATTTGTATAAATATATTGTCAATAATATCTGTCTACATAATTACCTTACCAAACATTTAAATTTTAGAGTGTATTTAACTCGTTTGAGATTGTCATCACATAATTTATGTGTGGAAGTAGGACGTTATCATGGAGTAGATAGGTCAGACAGAAAATGTACTCTTTGTGCTTTAAATAGTATTGAGGACGAGTTCCATTTTATACTGCAATGTGATTCTTACATAGAATTAAGAAGGCATTATATCAAACAATATTACTATAGACGCCCATCTTCGTTTAAATTAGTTCAGCTACTTAGCACTGAAAATGTCAAAGATTTGCGTAATTTGTGTAAATTCTTGTTTAATGCATTTAATTGTAGGTCTGAACTGCTAGCCAACAATGTAATCACTTGATTTTCATATGCTTCTCTGATGTGTTCTATTATGTGATATATGTATGCATGTTATATATATGTACTGATGAGCATAATCTGCTTAAAGTAATAAAGAATTGAATCAACATCTAATTTGTTTTGATAGCACTTTTATATTGTTTTGTATGTTGAAACTATTTTGAATAACTTTTGTCAATAAACATGATATAAAAATTAATTTAATTTTTAATTTTGCCATAAACAATGCCATTTTTAACATGTAAAAAAAAACTTAAAAAAACTTTTTTATGCAAGAACAATTTGTCATAAATTTATAATCCATATAAAATTAATTTTTAATTGTTTCCTGTAAATGCTGTAGTCATGAGTGTCATAAACATGAAAAAAGTTGTTTATTGAACACTATATCTAGTTAGAAAACAATAAATAAAAGATTATCCCAATCCCTTTCCTTCTTAATTTCTCATTTATTTAAATTTTGATTTACATTAAATATATCTTTTAAAAACACCTCTTTCAAAGCTAATTATTTCAGGTATTTTTTTTATTTCTTTA
>MJUT01043787.1:106470-124712 GCA_002080005.1 Gigantidas platifrons
AAAACACATTAAAAGTTATATTCAGTTTAGTAGTTACAATATACAACAATAACTGAAATATATTAATGCTCTGATAAGACTTAACTATTTTCCGATTAATAATCGATTAATAATCGATTATGGCCTTCCGATTATTGCCGATAATCGATTATGAAAATTTTCCAATTCCCCATCACTAGTTTCAAATTATATTCAAATACAAGATACCAGAATATTGTATTATAAAGTGGGTTAAGTGATCAGGCAGCCTCTGAAATTAACGGACGCTAAGACGCATTTTGCGTGTACTTTTACGATTTTGCCTCTAAAAAATATGTAGTGGAAGCAAAATATTGCGTGTATGTTATTTTCAGTAGATTGAATGAAGCAGAAAGATCGAAAATTGGCAAAAAACATGTACCCTTTCATTTATTACCAAATGATACTGATACCGTATCTCAATCGTGACCGAAATCCAGTTCAAACATCGGAGCCTCTCGGGAGTTTTTATTAGCAATTGCAGCGGTGCTCCGTAATTGGAGGAAAATAGTCTAACACGCACAAGAACCTTGACGAATACAACAACATCCGGTGAATGGGTGTCACGACCCAAAATGATTTTGAACTATTTTAAAAGTAAAAATAGGCCTACTGACAATGAAGATCATACTTCACTCACAGAAAAAAAAATTGCTTCAAAGATTTACAAAATTCACACAATTTGCTTGTAACAATTTTGGTAACAAGCAATAATTTGCTTGTGGACATAAAAGTTAATTTCTGTGCCTGTCAGGGACATACTCGTGCAGCTTGAGATCAACTTCTGTATTTTTTTAACAGTATCTACTTCTTATTTATATATTATTTACTTAAGAATTCCATTACATGTAAAATGTAGCTGATTCTCTAGTGAATATCAGAACTTATAAATATTAAGGAGAAACAAAATCAATACAAGCATTTCTCCAGAATGTAGTGTTTACTTAATAACAAAAATGATTTCTTTTCCTTTTTTTCACTACTATTTCTCAAGAAAGCTGTGGTTACTTACTAATGAAAAAAAAGATTCTTTTCTTTTTTATTTGCAATCGACTCACAGTCGCAAGTGATAAAGTTTACCAGTTGCTTATCCATAGTCGATGGTTCTATCCGGGTACTCCGGCTTCTTCCACCACTAAAACTGGTTGCCATGATATAGCTGAAAGTGGAGTTAAGCACCAAAAATCAATCAATCCATCTTTTTTTTTTTTTCACTTCTATTTCTCCAGAAAGTTGTGTTTCCTTAATAATGAAAAAGAGATTTCTTTTCTTTCCCCCCCCCCCGCTACTTTCTTTTTCAACCATTCATCTCTAGCAGTATATGCTAGAACAGTCTATTGGCCAATATTATAATTATCACCTGTTTATCATCACAAGTTCATAACCAGCATAAAAGTCTTCCACATCTTGAGCAAATAAGGTCTGATGATTTATAATGCCTTTCATTAATCAACTCTGAAAACTTAATACCACTCTTAAAATTTCATCAATTTTCTATAAAGGGTTCATAATGATGGGTTGTCTCCCTTTTCTAATTGATTAAGTTTAGGACCAGTGACCTGTGAGAGTTCCCATTCATCACTAAACTTGTTCAATCTTTGTTTTGTGGGTGATTTACAGTTTAGTTGCATGAAATAATTGTAAAATGAATAGGAACATCAGGTCAAATTAAGCTCCAATGAACAAAGTAAAGTTAAAATTTTTTCATCCATTAAAAGTTGTTAATACAGTGTAATACACAAAAGGATTTATTGCAAGTACATTTAATTGAGAATTTTTAGAGTGAGTGAGTGATTGTTGTTTAATGCCAACTCAGCAATTTTTCAGCTATATCATGACAACATGTTAATTTTCAATGAGATGATGATGATGAGGTCCACTTTATTCTAGACCAACACGCTGCGTTGGATTTTTATAGTGAATTTCTAGAAAAAAACCAACAACTAGATTCAAAATAGCTGACAAAACATTTTTTCCCATATTAAGTCTGATGATCTAATGGTGGACAATATATTCAGGATTTCAGCAAAGATACAACAGTACATTTTTTTAGGGTTTTTTTTATATTTTTTTTCTAAGTTTGTTCCAACTAATTTAGTTCAGGGTTTTTTTTGGCCAAAATGTAAATAAATATATACACAGAATAAAAACATTGATAGCTATACAGTCAAACCTGCTTTAGTGATCACCTCTATTAAACAATAACTTGTATTATGTGACCGTCATTTTTATTTCCCTTTACAGTGCATTTCATATCAATTAAACCTGTATTAAGCGACCACCTGTCTTATGTGACCATATTTCACTGTTCCCTTGGAAGGTCACGTAAGACAGGTTTTACTGTATATCAAAACTTATGGAATAACCTTCATCATTCAGTCTTTGGAAGCAAGAAAACAAAGAACATTTTTTCCCACCTAAAATTGTCTTTGGGTCAAAAAAGGTAAAATATGTGTGTTTAGGGTTTCCCTACCTACCCTATTTTTTTGCTCTCAAAAATGCCTACCCTAACATTTTTATGGTAATTTTGGCTTAAGCACCATTAAACTTTGGATTTCTTACCCATTAACTTAATGTAAAAATATTTTGAACAAAAAATTCCCTACCTACCTAATTGTACCCTATTTTTTTTAGGGATGAAACCCTAAACACACATTTTTTTTTTGGCCTTGGTACCTCTTGATTTTAAAGAGGGTTGTATAAGATATTCATGAAAATTGTTCAAATTTTAATAAAGAGGACAGGCTGTATTTAGTGAATTACTGGTACACTTGAAAAATATTGAAAGCCCTTGGGTAGCCAAAAACAGCTAATTATAAGGTCACATATGCTTGAGGAGGGAGAACGGCAGTTTAAATAATAATTACAAATATTTATAATTTCGATAATTATCAAATAAACCATGTTAGCACTGAGGCAGTGAACTTCTTTTTTCTTGTCAAACAAGATGGCTGCCACTTTATTATCAGGTGTCATACTGACATAACATAATTACAATCCTTCATAAATTTACATTCACTAAATTATTTTCTACAACTGTTGTTAACAAGAACATATGGTTAAAATTGAATCTGTATGGCTGACCTGGGTTATAATGTTTGTACAGTAATAAAAACAGTATTAATTTTTCAGTGTACCTGTGTTAAATACAATCCATGAAGATGTACTATACAAAAAAATTCTGCTGTTTTCCTGTAGCTTGTGACTTCAAGCAAAAGGTATATTTTTCTAGAAGTAGACTGGAATAAAGTCACACTAAACCTTCATCAGTACTAGGTCTGGAGAAAGTCAAACTAACTCTCTTCACTAGGTATATTTTTTTAGTAGTACGCTGAGAAAAAAGCACACTAAATCTTCACTGGGTCTATTTTTATACCCTGACTCTCATGTCCGTTCGTCCATCCGTCTGTCCCACTTTTGGTTTCCGGATGATAATTAAAGTACCGCTCAACCAAATCTTTTCAAACTTTAAAACAATGCTGTGGACCATTAAATACAGGTCAAGTTCGATTATGGTGTATTTCATATTTACAGTTCCTGAGTTATGGCCCTTTTTCCCTTAGAAAATAGGGACTTTTTAGGTTTCTGGATGATATTTAAAGTATGGCTCAACCAAATCTTCTCAAACTTTAACACAATGCTGTGGACCATTAAATACAGGTTAAGTTCGATTATGATGTATTTCACATTTACCGTTCCTTAGTTATGGCCCTTTTTCTCTTAGAAAATAAGGACTTTTTTAGGTTTCCGGATGATATTTAAAGTATGGCTCAACCAAATCTTTTCAAACTTTAACACAATGCTGTGGACCATTAATACAGGTCAAGTTCCATTACGGTGTATTTTACATTTACCGTTCATAAGCTATGGCCCTTTTTCTCTTAGAAAATAGGAACTTTTAAGGTTTCCGGATGGTATTTAAGGTACGACTCGACCAAATCTTTTCAAACTTTAACACAATGTGATGTACCATAAAATACAGACTAAATTCGATTATGGTGAAATTGACATTTACCGTTCATGAATTCTGGCCCTTTTTCTCTTAGAAGATAGGGACTTTAAAAGGTTTCTGGATGAAAATTTCATAATTTGGAATGCGGGGGTATCTGTGATCACCAGATCAACTTTCTCTAGTTATAGTAGTAGAACTGGAGAAAAGTCACACTAAATCTTCAGTGGATATATATTTCTACAACAATCTGTGGGTTTGGACAGATTTCAAGAGGAAGGGTATAAGATGACACAGATTACATCTTAGAAAGATCAACACCTGGAGAATACAAGAAATAGTAATAAACGCCTGACTTAATTCTATACATTTACAAGTACATGATGGAAATTTAAAGCAAAATGTATATCTTTAATACTATACCATGAATTAGTGTTAAACTGACTAACAAAAAGATTAAACAATATGGTTTACATTGTTTATAAATTTAAATACACTGTATGATATTTTATTTCATATTTGAAATGTGACCACAGATTGTGGGCAGAGATAATCAGATTGTCAATGTAACCTCAATGACTTTTCCCTCCTTCCTTATAGATAATCAGATTGTCAATGTAACCTCAATGACTTTTCACTCCTTCCTTATAAACTGTTTTATTTTTTTATCATGCCCCTCCCTCCTCGATCTGCAGCAGTGCTGGATTTAGATGAAGAGAGGGCCCTTTCAAACTCCACACCCTCACGACTAGATGAAGATAGAAGATTGTTTAATCAATTTGAATTAAGGCAACAATCATGAGGGGTGTTTAATATTCTGCAATATTCTGAACGGAGTGCAACTGTGCAAGGAAAATTACTGAAGGGTTGTTCAGAGAGTACAGAGGTTATGACAGCATACGTATGAAAGTGTAATGGCAATGTCAAAAGTATTATACACCATGGCCAGTGGTCCCCTACATTTTGAGGCCCTAGGCTTCAGCGTGTCAAGCATATAGGTAAATACGGCACTGAGAATCTGCAGTTATATACAAGTGATTCTTTTATCCTACTACGGTTTTTGCTGTCAAATAAAATTTAATTATTATCCATGCCCATACATTGATACAATCCATATCTTTCTGAATAAATTGAATATGACAAGATACAGATTCCCAGCTAAATACAATCAATCCCCCATCACTAATCAAACATCATATTCTAATTTTATCTTTACCTTTGAATTACTGCATTTATTTAATTTACTTCACTTTTCATTCATCATTTCAATTTAAAATTATACTTTGAAATTATAATTATTTGAAAATGAAATTAAAAATGTTCATACACAAAGCTACACAGTTCTGGTATTGGGTCCTAATTTATAATTCTTTTAAATCTGGTGACATTTTAATTGACATATAAAATCGCATCAATTTTTTCCTTTAATTTACCTGTCATTGGCATGTACAATTTATGTCTTTTTTTAAACAACAAAATTTAAAAAAATCTTTAATTTATCTGTTTTTGACATACAATTGAATTTGTCATTTTTTTTAAACAACAAAATAAAATTTTCCGATGCACATGTAGATTTTTTATGAACCTTTAAACTTCGAATTACATCTTAATTAAATAAAATTATAACATAAGAATACCTTACCTATGATTACATATACATGTTTATGGAATAAAATTCTACCTGAACAAATATTCACACAAAAACTTCCCCAATATCTTGCTTTTTATCCTTCTATACAAAAATTCACATCCAAATGAAAATTGTTTTTCCACAATACGATGTCGATGTCGCCACAACTAAAACCTAATCACTAACAAGCTTTATCCACAAACATTTTATCTTGATTTAAAAAAACATAAAATCCTGTTTAAATGTTAAACCATTTACAATCTATTTTTTCTCTTTGTGGCTTATCAAAACTTTCAAGATTTTAAGCCCCACACCATTCAGATAAGTAATATCATCTTGAGTACAGCTAGTCAGCTACATGGAATCACTTTGATAAAACAAACATGTCATAAGCTTATGAAATGTGATGTCAATAATATTAACACTAACAGCATGAGTCCTACTTTTTAATTATTCAAATTTATTGCCTGGTATCATACCATCATATCCCAAGATAACTAGTTATCTCCCCCTTAATTAATCAACAGCTGCATCACCTGAATGTTTAATCTGCATCACCTGAATGCTTTAACTAACAGTTTTATCTCACTCTTGGCCTAAAGGCATGCCAAAAGCTGTAAATATTTAATTTGACAACATCTGCAGTAATTATATCAAATTATTTATCACTTAGTGGTACTGTTTACACTTGCATTTTCATTTAAAATTTCAACCAATCAGAGATAAGATAGGACAATCAATCTTGTGGCTTTTAAAACAAAAGATAAAGATATTGACACTGATTTTTGATTTGTTTTAGGCTAATTATAAAGGAAGAAAAACATGATCAATAAATATACATTATTATGTATTATTATCCTGAGTGACATAATGTCACATTTCATTGAATTTTTTTTTTATTTTCGTTTTCTGTCAACGAAAATTTTAGAAAAAAAATTAATAGACCTATGAGATGCGGAAAAAAAAATCAGACCCCACTGTTTTCTGTGAGATATTTTGGTAAAATAAAAAAAAGTCATTTGCCAAAAAAAAAAATCTCATTTTTGTTTGTGGTTAAAAAATATGTCTCCTATTTGATGGAAAAGAACATGCCCCACCCCCTAAGAGTTAAATAATAGGTTCAATATTAATATTTGGCTATATCTACATGTAGCTATTGCAAGTAAATAAGACATTTTCTAAGTGTAATGCAATGCTTTTTATACATGAATTTCACGCAGTAAGAAACAAAAATAAATTGCTTTGAAAACTTACAGCCATATTTAGTTGCAACAAATGCAACTATGGAGTTCAATATGACAAATTGCAGACAAATAAAATTATAATAAATATTTCTCCTAAGTCTACAAATCTTAAAACTTTATTAAGCCATAAAAGCTGTCCTTGTAACAGCATGTATGACATGTCAAATAAAACATGTTGCCCTGGTCAATATGAGCAGGTCAATAACAATAGGATATATTACATGGTCAATAGATCCCTGCTGATAATTGATTAATAAATCATCAAAGACAGGAGATAATCTGTCATTGATAGAAAGATTAGAGGGTATTATTTACTATACACAAGTGAATACAAATAAATTCATAATTATTTAGTTATTGTTATCGTAATCTGCTGTGTATAAAGCACACATTTTTGTTGTTGTTGTTTGGGGGTGGGGNGTAGCCCTATATAAGACAATGTCTATGTAAATATGTAAAATCAAGCTGGTCTATGTCAAATTAAATTTATTTTGGTATAAAATGTACATTGAGCTGAGGTCTATGTAAAATAGAGATTGGTCTATGATAGCAAAAAATTTAGTTTCACACATTGCTGTTATTATTACTGTAAAAAGGTCTATATGAACATATTATATAAGGGTAATAACAAAATTACCGAACACAGAGCAATCTTCCAAAGGGAAATTCAAAACTCATAAATCAATAAACAGACAAATCAGTCAACAACCGGGAACCGACAGAGGGACTGAATTTATCGGACATTTAGATTTTTTATCGGCAAAACCGACAAAACCGATACTTTTCAATAACTCTGGAACTACAAGGAAATATTTAATGAGCACGAAGGATCTACATATTAAATCTTAAGTAAAAAAAAAATAAAATTCATGAAAAAAATGTATGAATTTTATCTATTAAGCCTTTAATAAAAGGCTATTCCAACTTATCAAGATGTTGAACGATAATGAAGAAAATGAGTATCTACACAGACCCGAATATACACAATTTTGCTATAAACTAAATTGTGTAACCCCATATAGATAAAGAATTTACTATTATTAATAATTAACTTGCAAAATGGTTTGTTTGTTTGTTTGATGGTGTTTAATACCACTTTCAACAATATTTCAGTTATATCGTGGCGGTCAGTTTTATTGGTGGAAGAAACCGGAGTACCAGGAGAAAACTACAGAATTGTCGCAAGTCACATACATTTAACTTTATCACATAATGTTGTATCGAGTACATCTCGCCACGAGCATTATTCAAAATCACAACTATAGTGGTGATAGGCACTGATTGCATAGGTAGTAGGAAATCCAATTACCATACGATCACGAACACAATGGCTCCCATTTTGATGTTGGTGGTAATATTAGAAAATCTATCTAGCTAATATTCAATAGAGATTTGATCAGAGAAATGTGACCACTAATCTTAAGTCTATCTAATACCTACAAACTTAGGGGAGGACGTAATGAAAGCTAAACAACAAGATTAGCTATTGATCATTGCTTCTAGCTTACAACAATATTATTCTTCAGTTAGTTAATAAGATATTACATGTTGATATAGAATGGTCTGAAGTAGGTTTTGTAATTCACTAAGAGATCAGAAGATAGGAATATTGAAATTAATATCGAAAAGTTAGTGTTTTAATCAAACTGGAATCTGAAAAGGGGGATCATTCACTAGAGATCAGAAGATAGGAAATATTTAAATTAATACAGAAGTTAGTCTTTTAATAATACTGGAAGGGGGAGGGCAGAGTTCCTTAATTTGAAGGATAATATTTTGTCCAGATTCCCTGACTCCCAAAAACAAGTCACGAGTCCCATGAGTACATTCTGTGTTATTTTTTTATAAAAAAAATTGGTGAGTCCCCTTACCACAAGTGATGAGTCCAGGGCTCACCTAGACAAATTGCAAATATCTCTGGGAGGGAGTGATGGGCGGGGATGGAGTTCCGAAGGAAATTTTTTTTTAACAAGCACCATTCAATGTCGTCCTTAAATTAATAGTTGACAGATACAATTACAACAGGAAACCTTCTATCTTCCCCAAAATTCCAAAACGGATACCATCAAGTAAAAATTAAGGTCTCCATAAAATGATATTTAGGCCCAAAAAAAAATATGTGTGTTTACGGTCACCCGACCGACCCTATTTTTCAGCCGCCGACCCTAACCTTTTTCATTGGCAATTATTCGACCATAATTTTTGCTAGCGACCCTATCAATTTTTACACAGAATTCGGATAATCATTTTTGTTGTTTAATCAGCAGCAATGTTTTATTTATTCAACCGCTAGCTTTTTGTCGAAATTGAGAGCAAAGAAGGTAGAAAAACTTCGTAACTCGTCATAAAACTGCTTCAACAAATGACGGCTTACCGAAAATGAAATACCGGAACCGGGAATTACTATTTCCGGTTTTGCCGACCGACTGTAGATTTTTTTGACATGTGACCGTAAACACACATATTTTTTCTTGGCCTTAATTGAGAGTGTAATTCTCCTTAATCTTAAATCATAGCCCTGTTTAGAATTATGCTGATGTAACATATAGTACAGGTAATCTCTTTGAAGTCAAAATTACAAATACCTAAAAATATTAAAAGGAATTCCATATAGTTTTTTTTACATTAAAGCAAGCTTTTTTTTTAATAATATTACATACCGAAATATATTTGAAAGGAAAAAATTAATTTGTCTGTCTACATTCCTACAAATGTATCTACTTACAGAACTTCAAACAGGTCAAAATTAACAAAGTCAGTCACAACATTACAAACAATTAGTCTAGCCTAATTATAGATAATATCATATATATTCATCAAAACTCTTTTTATTTCCATATACCATAAAGAGTGGAGATTAGTATTTGTGTTTGTTTGAACAAAAATACACCACAGATAGCTATAGGCAATATATATTTTTATCTAAATTAATACTTGGGTCCATAAAACTAATTCAACCCTGCCACTTTTTATTGAAGTGCTTGTATCAAGCCAGGAAAGTGAGTGGTTATGTATATTTGTGTGTAATAGAAATTGATTTTGCCAGCTGTTTCGAAAAAAAAAAATGTATGTTTTTTCATTTTATTACATCTCAATTTTTTATCCATACCAGCCAGGTTACAGTTATAGTGTTTAACGCCACTTTCAGTGTTTTTAACATTTACTTTCGTAGTTAAAATACTTTAGGTGCCTCATGGTTGTTGATGGAGATGGTTCACGCTAGATGTTCCACCCTCCTCACTGAATTTAGTACTGCGTTGACTACTTTTTTACCTATTTTGTTCCAGTATTGTTATAAATACTGTTATAGTGACAGCCGGAACCTTTGAACCATAATGAAAGCAGGAGGCTTGGCACCTTAAAATCTTATTCAACCCACCATTTCTTTGGAAATGCCTGTACCAAGTCAGGGTCATTACGGTTTTCACAGTTTTTCGGTTGTTGACTGATTTTGTCTGTTTATATACTTACGAGTTTTGACTTTCCCTTTGGAAAATTGTTCGGAGTTCGGTAATTTTGTTATTGCCCTTATTTTCAACAATATTTCAGCTATATCGGGGTGGTCAGTTTTATTGGTGTAGGAAGCCAGAGTACCCAAAGATAAACCACTGACCTGTCGTAAGTCACTGACAAACTTACTTTTCCATACCGTAAAGGGTGGATATTTTTCTTCTGTTTGAAAAAAAATTTATTACAACTCTGAAAGATCAATGTATTCTTATCAAAAATATAATTTGATTAATGGTGCCTCTCCACTCACTGTTAATTATATATACTTTGTATATGATTATACTTTAGTATATATACAACTAATGAAAATCAAAACTTCCGTGAAATTTTACTATCCATAAACCTCACATCCATGATAATTTATAGTGTGATAAAAGGTCAAATAATGGGTCATATACAAGATGTATTTTTTATTAAGTATAAATTTTCTCATATTTTCAAGACACAGACAGATAGAAATTCTCTAAAGATCCATCACAGAAAAACATAAATTTCTTAGAAATGTCTTCTGTCCAACAACAGTAGCTAAACATCTATATTTATGTGTCTGAAGATTACTGTTAAAGGAGGGGGAGGGGAAGGCAGGGTTTTTAAGGATTTTTTAATAAAATTATGGAAGACATGTTATTAAATGTTCTGTTATTATTGATTGTAATTATGATTAAATGCTACCGGTATTTATATTGTTGAATTTGAAATAAATTAACTAGAATATCTAACTTCAGGCCTTTTGCATGCTATAATGACAGCTTTTTCCAAATATAGGGGCTCTCATCGCAGCTTTAAATCCCAGTAATATCAATAACGCTAAACTCATTTGCAGATTCTTAAAAGTAGCACATGCTATTCGCAAAGAAGATATAAACACAGGTTAATAATTTTTTCATATATGTTTAATGTTTTGTACAAATTTATACATCTCTGTCTTATGTCATTTATTATTGTTAATACATTGTCTTATTACTGTTTGATGTACGCCAACATGTGGTTAATTCATCAATAAAACTATTTGATTAAATTGTCATAACTTTGTCAAATATTAACAGATTTTCATTCTGTTTTTTTTGTGTCTTGTTTGTCTTCCTGAGCTGTATAAGTTCAGAGGAAAACCAAATATCTATATACATTTTTTTTTACTGGTTGGAATTTTGACCTGGAGTCCCTAACAAAGCTTAAAAGAGTAAATAAATTCTAAATTTAGTAAGACCTTGCAATCACAAGCTTGGATATAACAAGACTTTCTATTGGATAAAATGTATCTTATATTAAGGGTCAGATCTCTTCATTATCAGGGTCTATTCTTTATCACTTTTGATTGAATTTGACCTTCAAGTCGCTAATATTGAGAATTAATTAATTGTGGCATACTAATTTTTGTGGATTATATCATTTATCGAAATAAAAAATTCAAAGAATATTGTGCCACCTTGTCTATATATGGTACATGTATATATGCACTGACAATATACATGTACATGTACATGTATAGTAAACAGGGTCCGGTCCATGAAAGTACAATTTTTCCTCAAATGACGAAAATCAGTACCCATGAAATTAAACGAATTTACATTTACTTGTTTCTAAATCGTCATAGAAACCACTAAACGTGCCATCTTTTAACAGCCACTTCATCGACAATGATGATCGATTGATTTATGGTGTTTAATGCCACTTTCAGCAATATTTCAGTTATATCATGGCGACCAGTTTTAGTGGTGGAAGAACCTGGAGAGTACCATCGACCATGGCCAAGCAACTGGTAAACTTTATCACTTTAGACTGCGAGTCGAGTGCACCTTTTTTTGTAATTTACAAACCCGGGCACGAACCCAAGCCGTATTGGTGATAGGCTTGTACGAGTTGTTAGGTAATCCAACTACCTAACTCATTGAGCCACCCGGGCCCTTCATCGACAATGTACCACTCCTCAACACCACAATAAAACCATCACATGAGCCACCTAATACATGTATGTCATCTTTTATGACCTTCAAGCCACCACAAGAGCCACTTCATCTACAACGTACCACTCCAGGACACCACAATAAAACCATAACCAGGGCTCACCAAACCAGGTGACTTGGGCGACAAAGTCGCCTTCATGGCTCTGAAGTCGCTCCAACTCGGCCCAAAAGCGAAATTTCAGTCGCCCTATTATTTTGAGACGTCGCCTATAAATTTTCAATAATCATACTTTTTCTTCAATATTCACGTAAAAGAAGCTCCCATGTTCCTGAAATATGACCCATACAGGGCTTGATGTTCAATGTTTTATTCCAAACTCGTTAATTGCATCCTTTTTAAGATCGTTGTGAACCACAGTTTCATTTTGTGAAAGGTAGGGGAACATGTGGTAGTGGGGAAAGAAACGCTAAAATCGGGATCGATTTTCGGAAGTCTCCCAGATTTTCCCTCACTTCGCCCTTAAGTCAACTGAGAGAGAAGTCAAGTCGCCCTGTTTTTACTATGTGTGGTGAGCCCTGCATAACATGAGCCACCTAATACATGTATGTCATCTTTTACCTTCAAGAGACACCTCTTAATACCTTCAAGCTTAAGCCACCCTAAGAACCACCTAATCTTCCACCTCTACTTCAACACTTTAAAGGCATATTATCTACCATAATCATCATTTTTCATACCCAAAATTATTGTCATTTTCCGTACTGACCTTCATAAAATGAAGATTAAACACCGAATTATTGGCGAATACGCTACGAAACGTTAAGATTCAAACAACATTAAACAAGCGTGACAATTTAAAGTGTTTGAATCTTAACATTATTTTCCTTACCTCAAAGCTAAAACCCTGAGAGTTCCTAACTTCCGTTTTTTTATAGGTGGTTTTGCTACTTTCACTTTGAATTTTTGTCATCCTGGACAATAATTCCATTAACGATAGTTTTGGGGTTTTTTTGTCAAAAAAAGAACACCAATCGTATCTTTTGCAGTATAACTGTTTAATGATAGCTTAAATAATTCATTTATGGACAGTTAAAATTGTTCAACAAAATCGTAGACAATATGCCTTTAAAACCACCCTTCCCAGTAGAGCCTCCTACAATAATTATTCATGGTATGGATCCAATTTACAATGTAAGAAACATAAACTCAGCTTTTGCTGAGTAAAAATTATTATTCATTAATTCCCAACATTTATGAGGCATAACTTATTTTTCTTGAGGGAAACATAAAATTGTATTAGCACGTTCCAGCCATTCTGATAAAATATTTGTAGGAATTTTACATTTGTTTTAAATTATCTGAAATTTACATTGAAAGGAAGAAAAATGTCATATTGGATTCTCTACAGTGAAGAGACTTGTTGTATACAGAGTTTATATAGGTCACAGAATATTTCAATTAAATTTTGTCTCCAAATTGTAAATACATGTACATGTACCGGTAAATAAAAATGTACTCGCAAAAAGAAAATCTGAAAACCAGTGAGCTAACAAGCATTTAATCGCAGATAGAGTTCATGAAATTTGTCAGTTCTGTCAGACATATGACCAGCAAAATTTGGGCTGTGATTAAAACCTCAAATATCTTAAATAGTTGTGAATGACCATCTAAAGGAAATTAGTGGGAATTCTTTTACAGGAATATTAATTTAACCAACATGGTGATTAAAAATATTACAAAAATATAATCAACTGTTTAATGCCAGTTTTATTGTTTGAGGAAGCCAGAGTACACAGAGAGAACCACCGACCATGGGCAAGCAACTGGTCAACTTTATCACTTGCGGCTGTGAGTCTAGTGCACCCTTTTTGTAATTTACAAAGCCGGGCACAAACCCATGCAATATTGGTGATAGGCTTGTATGAGTTGTTAGGTAATCTAACTACCTAACTCATTGAGCCACCCAGGCCCTACAACTACCTAACTCATTGAGCAACCTGGGGCCTCCTGTATATGTATACTACAGTCAAATGTGTCTTCACTTATCAAGTGACCTTCCAAGGGAACATGGAAATAAGGTCACATAAGACAGGTGGTTGCTAAATACAGGATTAATTAATATTAAATGCACTGTGAAGGTAACATACATGTAATACAAGTTATTGCTTAATAGAGGTGGTAACTAAAACAGGTTTGACCAGTCCTCGAAATGAAAATTAGAATTTACTGGTTTGAATCAAATTTTTGAATTTATTTATATATATACATATATATACAGTCAAACCTGTATTAAGAGGTCACCCTTGGGACAAAGAAAAAAGTGACCTTATAAGACAGGTGACCTCTTAAAAGAAGTTCAATTCATATGAAATTGTTTATGACCGGACAAGAAAAATATGATCTTTTAATACAGGTGACCGCATGGACAGGTTTGACTGTATACAAATGATGTATACGTCTGAAAATTAAACCAAACAGTGTTAGAATTAGATTTTGAAGCTGTCAAATTTTTGTTCTTCCCTCGACAGGATTTGAACTCACACCATTGATAAACTGCAACACCATTCGCTTAGCCTTACGTCCAGCACCCTAGACCACTCGACTACAGCCACTCCTTATATCTAAATAAAAACTGAACAATTCACTGGTCTGAACCAAATTTGACTGGTCTTTATTCATCATTGTGGGGACTGTTTGACTGTACCGTGTTTTTGTGTCTATTGAACGCACTGGTGCATAGAACGCACCCCCTTTCCTCCCTAAAAAATCTGGGAAAATTCTAGTTCCTATCTATAGAACGCAGGAAATTCAGTAAAAAATTCACGGCAGAAATCCTCGTTCAAACGACAAAATACTGCTTACCACAGATCACATATTTGTTAATCCATGTATTTTTGAATTTTAGACAGGGAAATGTTAAATTAGTTTTGTTAAAAGAGTTTAAACCAATTATTCTACATTTTGCAAGCGAAAATTAGCTGTTTTGTGAATGCAGGAAGTTTATCGGTAATGTTTAATTTGAAAACAAGTTCTGAACGGCAATAAAAATGATACGGATGGAGCAGTTGATTTTTTTGTCGTTCTTTACATGAATTATGGTTGTTTTAAATAATAAATATGTAGATATGTTTAATCTTTAATCAGTATTAATTCATCAAATAATGAACCGGAAGTAATTACGATGATTAAAAGAAAGTCAAAACAATACAAAAGTAATAACATTAATTAAGACCTGATCAAAGAGATTCTAATTTCTTTTGAAATGTACTCATATTGTGCCACTGCTACAATATATTATATAATTTTGACAGGTGTCCCAGTAAGTTCAATTATCTTTTCACACCTTGTTATACAATATACTGTCCTTGACCTTGTCAACTGCTGAAGTGCTGTAAAAATCGATAATTCAAACAAAGGTTCAATACCCAAACACAGGTAATTTCACCCCAGGAAAAAATAGATTGAAAAAAAGTAAAATATCACACCTCTGATAGCAAACATTTGACAGTTATTCCTGCATTCGTATGGACAATTAGTTCCGAACAACGACACCAATGTACATGTATGATTATTGACAAACATCGAGAATATTTACATACCTTTCAAAAAGGCAATAAAAAAGCAATAAATATAATTTTTATACAATTTTATTTTAAATAACACATATATAATGAACACAATTAATGTTATTTGAACAATAATTCACCGATCATTGGGAATATTGCCGTCCGTGAACTCGAAGCTATGCTACCGGCAAGTCTCTGCGTGACCTGAAAAAAAGTGTCTGATACTTGCTCCTATGCATAAAATGCCCCCCACCTACAAATTCAAATTACCCTTTTAAAGCTTAAGACCGTGTTCTATACGTACCTAAAACGGTATTTATACAGAGCACTAATGTTTATAGTAGACTATATAAATTTTTACTTAGAGATAAAAATGTCAACAAGCTGCAGGTGTCTTTACTATAAGGAAACTGTCACCTGTGTAACAAATTATTCTAATATTAATGGGACAAAAGATATGTGAAAAGTACAGCATATGCATACTTAGTAAAGTTAAAAATAGCCTAACCTAAAATATAGACTAACCGAAATTATGCATCACCTTTCTTACGAATACCTACCTACCGTTAAATAATCAGGAAATGAAGACTAACCTAAATTATATATATCACGATGAACACTAGTTCTCATGCCCAAGAACAGTAAAACTTTGTTTAGACCAATAAATATTTCAGTTTTTTTTTATTGAAATTTGATTCGGACCAGTAAATTCTAAGTTTCATTTTGAGGACTGTATATCACCATAATTAATCAGGAAATAAAAGTAAAATGTCCTTTACAACAAATGTTAATTCGCATAATTATCATTGTCATGCCATCTAAAAATAGATTATTCAAACTTCATAGAATTAGGTCCTAAGGAGATAACAGTATTTAATTTGAAAATTTCACGGCATCGGAGATTTGATGGTGGCAACTTGAGTTCACAGGCTACATTTTCTATCAATCATGCATGGTGTCGAAATTTTATTAGAAACATTGCTTTTTGGCAAGTCCCACCATTGACATTGTAAAAAAGTTTTCAAATTTTATGTACATTTGTACTTTAAAGTAAAAATGTACATAAAATTTGAAAACTTTTTTTGATTCCCAACTGAAAATGGGGAGTTCAGGACTCATCTGAGCGAGTTGAAAGGATCTCTGAGTCTTGTACAATGTATTTTTATAAATTTATGTTATTTTCTACAGTTTTATTTACACAATGTTATCTCTGCCATTCCATTACATTACCAAATTTTCCTTACATTTTCAAGCCTTCTTCTTCTATAATCATGATAATCATCTACTTCAAAACCACAGATATATGTCTTTATAATCTACCAAACAATGCCTGGTTTATTTTAAGATTATGTCCTTTGAACTCTGGAGTACCTTACTGATTACTAATAAACAGACCCCAACTTATATTGCTTTTGACATAAAAACCACTTGTGATAAAGGAAACTGAACTATGGGACAGGGGGAGATAACCATACAAGAAATAGAACTTCAATAACAGGGTAGATAACCATGCAACAAGATACCGGTACTTGATTATGAATCTAATATATGATAAAGGAAATTGAACTACAGGACAGGGGGAGATAACCATACAAGAAATAGAACTTCAATAACAGGGTAGATAACCATGCAACAAGATACCGGTACTTGATTATGAATCTAATATATGATAAAGGAAATTGAACTACAGGACAGGGGATCCGGAGATAATCATGCAACAAGATACTATTTTGTTTATATACAAAAGAGCTCCAGATTAAGTTGATGAGGGTATTTACCCTTTATTTTTTGCAGCAGTAACTTAGCTTATGGGTATTTATATGTATACATACATTTTGTACATTGTATATATTATATATATTATGTATTTGGTGCAAGTGCAAAGAAAAGGTTTTGATTTCAAAAGTATATAACGAAAGCAGAAAAAAATGTAAATGCAGGGTTCGAAATTACTATAGGTCCGACAGCCCGAGGCTAGAAGAATTGCGTTCGGTCTAGGCCAAGTTGTTTTATTGTAGACCGTGTGTCTAGGTTATTTACGACTATCAATTTCCGGAAATTGTGTTCCGTGCGGACATCGTTTTCTATCCTATGTAAAATCCTTGGTCATGTCGACACTTCAAATAAACTACTCTTTTCTCCGCTATATGTAAGAACTTATATGACTATGATCACGAGTTCAAGGTTACTTTTTCAATAAAAAAATATGTGGAAATTCTTACCGGGAGTTTTAAAACCGAAGTCTAAACGGAAAGTTGACACCTGTGAAAGTAACAAGGCATACGATGCCACAAAATGGAAGACAACATTTCAATCTCACTGGCACAATATTTGCACATCTCATACCTTCAAAACATACTCAGAATGCAGGATTTTGCATGTAATTATTAAAATTATCTAGGGGGAGCATGCCCCCAAAC
>MJUT01043787.1:124768-143491 GCA_002080005.1 Gigantidas platifrons
ACAAATAAAGGTGTGGACATTTTCCTTCAGGGCTAGAATAGATTAAATCAGTCTAGTCCTGTAGTCTAGACATCAATTCCCATTAAATTCTATCCCTGAAATGTCATGGCCAAGTCAAATGGAACTACAATTTTTATGTTGGAATAGCTGTGAGTTTGAGTTTCATATTCAATCGAGATTATTAAAAACAAACAAGTTAAAGGGATAGGACTAGGATTATGGTGTTTAATGCCACTTTCAACAATATAAAATGTATCAGTTATATCATGGCAGTCAGTCTTATTTGTCGCAAGTCAATGACAAACTTTATCACATAATGTTGTATCCAGTACAGGATTCGAACCTACAACTTTAGTGGTGATGGGCACTGATTGCATAGGTAGTAGTAAATCCAACCACATGTACCATACGATCACAATGGCCCCAACAAGTTGAAGAAATAATCACAATAAGATATATAAATAGTTTACGTCAATGTATTATTTTATTCTTTCTTTATCTGTCTGATTACATCGTTGATACCAATGCTGGCATAATATCTTTTATTGGATATTTTTACATTTTTTATTGTAACCACAATTTTTTTTATCCTAAAAAAAATAATAAATTTCAAATTTATTTTAAAAATGACTCATACTTTCAACTTGTACTAATAATTAGTCATAAATCTGTAAATTTTTTAATCCAAAAATACAATGTAATTTATTATACTAGAACAGAGTTTTAAAAACTGCTGTAAGCAACAAAATGTGAAAAGAGAAATATTAATTCACTGATTAATCTCCTTATTTTTTTGTAATTTCCTAACTAATACAAATGTGCATGCATGCTTAATTAACTATAAAAAATACTAATTACACGATCAACATTGTTATTAATATTATATTAAGCTTCAGGTACAATGTATAGTACATGAACCCAGTACCTAGTACAGTATATATACTTGAATACATTTTGACTAGTACTTACTACTGAAGTATAAATCATTCATGGTTAAAACATATCATACAAAAATCAGGGCTCACGTTTGAGGGCGATTCTGGCGAAGAAGTCGCCTTGTGGAGTTTGACTTCACTTTCTTGTTGGTCAAGTCGCCTTGTAAATTTTGAAGATTCCCCCCATGTTGCTTGCGTTTTTTCCAAGAGTCATTTATGGAAATGTCCATATCATGTTTATTGAAATATATTGTATCCAATAAGTATTTTGAAAGTGATTTTCTTGAAAAGTAATCCATTTCGGTTTAAAGGCATATTGTCTACCAAAATCGTAATTTTTTCATACCCAAAATTATTGTCGTTTTCCATACTGAAC
Source organism: Gigantidas platifrons (assembly GCA_002080005.1). Lineage (NCBI taxonomy): Eukaryota > Metazoa > Mollusca > Bivalvia > Mytilida > Modiolidae > Gigantidas > Gigantidas platifrons. The sequence continues at coordinate 126,080 of MJUT01043787.1, forward strand.
TTCATAAAATGAAGATTAAACACCGAATTATTGGCAAATACGCTATGAAACGTTAAGATTCAAACATTTAAAGAGGTGACAATTTGAAGTGTTTGAATCTTATCAGTACTTTCCTTACCTCAAAGCTAAAACCCTGAGAGTTCCGAAATTCCGTTTTTTATAGGTGGCATCGTTACTTTCACTTTGAATTGTTGTCATCCTGGACAATAATTCCGTTAACGATAGTTTTGGGTCTTTTTTGTCAAAAAAAGAACACCAATCATATCTTTTGCAGCATTTATGGACAGTTAAAATTGTTCAACAAAATTGTAGACAATATGCCTTTAAAGAAACTTTAATTTTTAAAATTAAATGATGTGGTTGATTATATATTACTGTTTAGTTTGTTTTATTTTTCGTTATTATTCTTTTAATTTTAATCACAAATGTACCCTTAAAAATATAGAAATAGTAATAAGGTTCTCTGCTCTCTAGATTCCTAATAAATAAATAAAATTAAATATTCACATATAATGTTGTATCGATTACACCCCGCCTGGGCGGGATTCAAACTCACAACGTTAGTGGTGATAGGCACTGATTACAGAGGTATTTGTAGTTGTAAATCCAACTACCATACGATCAAGTCAACGACGGCTCAGATGCCCTTTAAGACAGGTTTGACTATACTTTAGGTTTAACTTCAATATTGTATGTGTGAGATACAATAATTGTTTCTGTAGACAAGAATATGAAACATTTAAAGGGTCATATGTTTTGTACTTCTTGAACTAGACAGTCACAGAACCTTGTAATCATAATTACTAATGCATATTATATGCAAATTAATAAAACAGACAGATGCCCTAAAAATTCTAAAAATAGAAGCAAAATCTGATATATTGATCATTATCATTAAAAGTCTTTGATTGCCTTATCTTATACCCAGTTAATTAAAACATACAAAAGATCAAAAGAGCAATGAAAGAATTTGAAATGCACCAAAGGTTGAAATGAAGACTGGAGTATTGATCTAGACTGATTTTCTCTTTAAAAGGAAAATGGCATGCAATCTTCAAAGAAATGTGAACACAATAGTGTTATTGAGTATGAAATAATATAAATTATACATGTATAACAAACGTGTGTGTGTATCAGATGAAAATATATTGTATTTCAATATTTGCCAACAACAAATATTGAATTGATGGTTGCAAATTAACGAGTTTTTATTGGAAATAATCGAAACAGAGATTGATTGATGTTTAATGTCGGGTGAGCAGTATTTCAGCTATATGTACATGTTCATGAAGAGAATATTTTTTAAAAATGTACACATCACTTGGTTTTATCAGGGATGATTCTGGTTAGAAATTAAATAACTGAAAATAACTGAAACCATCTACACATCTTTTCAACAGGTCCATTGTTCACCTGTTCTGACTATGTCCTGCAACTTTCTGGATTTTATTTTCAGATGGAAATACAAAATGTAGCTGAAATCAGTTAAATAAATGAAAAATTCATTCAGGCCCTTAAAAATGGAGCGCTAACATATATTTTTACTAATTTAAAATGATTTAAAATGTACCCTGTATATTCTCCTAATTTCAAAGAGCAGGGTCAGGGTTATAGTGTTTAATGTCACTTTAAGCAATATTTCAGTTATATCACGGCCATTAGTTATTGGTGGAGGAAACCACAGACCTGTCGTATGTCACTGACAAACATTATCACATAATGTTGTATCAAGTACACCTTGCCACGGACATTAGTGGTGATAGGAACTGATTTCATTTCTAGGACTGCTTGATATTGAATTCACAATCCACTGTTATCAAGACATTACACCACTGAAGATGTCTTGTGAAATGTGATATCACACAGGTGTATTCATTACTTACAGTACAGTCAGAGACATGCCATGATAAATCACTGTGATAGACGTATCACTCTTCTCAGTGATATTGATATATCTTTTGTTCTGTTTAACATATCTTCAAAATTTCTTTTGTATTTAGAGTGTTACTTGCTATCACTCAAAATGCAAAAGAAAGTAAGTAAATATATTAAATAGAACAAAAGATATATCTATATCACTAAGACGAGTGATACGTCTATCACAGTGATTTATCATGGTATGTCCCTGACTGTGCTGTATCCTCAAGGCTCTCCCTCCCCCTTTTTATTTCCTTATCATATATAATGTGCAATTAATTTCTCATTCTTCTTAATCATATCTATAGACAACTAATGTATGACATCATAATTTAATGTCTGGATTGACACAGTACAACCTATTACCATAAAGACAATTAGTCTAATTGCAATCACTTGCAACTCCCCAGACGAGAAAATATGAGAAAATTGACAGAAACTAGAGTTGAAGATCAATGGTTTAACATTTCCTCAATGTAAATATTGACACCATACAATTGACTTGTAGCTCTAAACATACTAAATATTGACACAAGTGGTTAGGCTTAATACCCAAACAACATGTAGTATTGTTGACCTTTCTGAGATTACAGTGCAATCATTAATATTAGTGAGTGGTTGTTGCTCAACCAGTCCTGAAAATGAAAATCTTTAATTTACTGGTCTGAATCAAAGTCTTAAATTTATTTTTTAGTTCTATATAAAAACTGAAAAAATTACTGGTCCGAACAAGACTTTACTGGTCTTGGATTTTTATATACATTGTAGTGCTAGCTCACTTTAACAACAGTCCATGAGTATATACATTTACATGTACTACATCTATGTACTTATTGCTCCACTGGGACACATTATCCCGATTCAGAGCCAACCGTCTTTGCTCTTTCTCATTAATGCTGCATGTTGAGCGTAGAAGCAGCAAAAAGAATATAAATTGGTTATGATATTGTCAAAAAACCAATTTTATAGTCCTTGGTTTGACCCGATGAGGACTCATGATCAACTGCTCTAGAGATGAGCCCACTAACCATTACACCACAGATGCTGTCTCATTAATTCTATAATTAGGACAAGTTGTACATGTGTTTGCTTTATTTACGTCTTGTTTTCCTTGGTAATATAGATGTACAACAACATGTATGAGGTACTAGTAACCTGTTGATCAATGGTACACTGCAGGGGCGGATTCAATGGGGGGGATGCACCCGGCGACCAATTATTGTCAAATAGGAAGAGTAAATAAGATAAACGTACATTGTATAGTCAAACTTAAATTGGATTGGACGTTTTACCATTTAAAATCTATTTGTTGCCATTCTTTCCACTGTCATAAATATCAAAATTTTAACAAATTCCAACCAACAGACTCAGAGCTATAAATTCCTTAGCCACATAGCAGCTTTTCTCACTGTGGTTTTGATCACCGAGATGCTTGAAATCTGCATACAAACATCATATGATCAAAACGTTCAACTGATTTTAAAGAGTTATCTCCCTGTAGTGTTAGGTACCACCTTAATTCTTACCTGGAATATATACAGGACAAGTATTTGTTTGCCACAAACCGAGCAGTGCTTGTTGAAAAATGACAATAAAAACTTTAGGGTATGCACTATATTTATTTTTTTTAGTGTCAGGTCGGTATGGTTACCAGAAACACGGATTTTTTTTCACCTAATGCGACCAAAAGAAAATTCATAAGATACCATATATAATATTCGTGTTGGTAGCTCAATATATAATTTTTACCAGGCCTAGGACATTTAGAAAATAATGCAACTATGATACAAAATGTACATATACTTAATATACCAAATTAGAAGCAGATCAATCTATTTTTATACAAAATAAGAAATAAAATACTGATTTGAGATTATCTGAAAATAACAGTAATTGGTTAAATGAACAAAAATAGGCAATTTCTCTCACAAATTAAGCCCAAAAAAAATACAATTATCGATGATTTGAACATTTCCCCTTTGATCTACACACCGGAAATAACAATTATGAAGCAACTAGCATGATAGTGATATTAACATAATATTGCAGCTTTCTAATGTGATATAATAATTAATGTCACCTGACTAAATCCTTGATAAACATACTATCATTTTGTTCAACACAGACTTCTCATCGCATCTCATGATCACATCTCATGCTTGGCCTTCAATGTGATATAGCTCAAAGAAATCCATGATTGCAAAACAATTTTTGCAAACATTGTCAGCAAAGAAGATTGAATCTTCCTGAATAATTTCCAAGAAATAAAGTATATGCTACACAATAATCCTGATTTGTGAAATCTTCGATATTTAAAAAAAAATTCTATCAGCAAAAATGCGAGTGAGAATGTATAATTTTTGCAAACATTGTCAGCAAGAAAGAAATCAAAATTTGCAAAAAATTATTTGGCTTTCCGGTCCCATCTTTCAATGTTCAGTGACCTGATGAAGATTATTCCAGAAACGCATCGTGCGCATTAAATCTGATATCTTCATTTTTATTTCTGAATCATTTCTGAGAAATAAAGTCTTTGTTACGGACACAATAATCTTGTAAAGTGTGAAATCCTGGTAATCCGTATTCAAATAAACCACAATCAATTCAAATCAGATTTGTCACCAACGAGACTCACTGGCACCAACTTCAAATGACTTTCTAGGATTTTAGCTTGATTTTCTATCAATTATTTAAATTGAACCATTCTAATATTTCCTTGAATATAAGATTCTTATACTAGTATTAAGGCATGTTAAAAAGATGTTATTCTAATTTGCCTCTCTGGTGATAATGTACTTTACACAAGGGACGGAGATGAACGGATTGATATGCATGTAAAATAAGGGGGAGCTCAAGTGGATTAACAACGGAGATGAACGGATTGATATGCATGTAAAATAAGGGGGAGCTCAAGTGGATTAACAATACTTATTGTTCTTTCAGATTGTCACTATTTCCTTTTTCTTTTCTTCACAACATTGTTTCAATTTCATTTGTTTACGAAAATCTTCAAGATTGTAATTAGTCATGAATGAAGTCGGTAAAAAAATTCCATGTTAAGGCAAGAATTTCTTGTAACTCATCAGAGAGGCGAGTCCTACACTCGTGACTTTCGTACAGGACAAAAAATAATAAAGATTGCAGGAGTGGGACTCGGGACTTTTTGGTTGTGATTCATAAAAATTATATCCTCCAATCACAGTCTTTGTACTAACTCACTTGCCCCAAGCCCTGGACAAGCAAAACTGGATTCGGACAAGTCAAAATTATGAAAGAATTTGTTTGAACAAATAGAATTTTTTTTCTCCAAATTTAACATTTCAGGAAAGTAGGTAAAAGAAAATAAGGCAAAGATTACAAGCATGACAATGATCTCTGGTAGATAGACCTGGATTTTTTTTTTTTTAATTTCTTTTTAAAATCCAATTTGTTTAAACATGTCAAATGACAGAAAATGCTGGTACATTATCAATAACATAAAGAAAAGTTTGTTCTCAGTCATCTAGAAATACTGCTAATTTCCTCCCATATCATATTCTTTTGAAGTGTTTCATTACCAGGGTTCTTGTTAGAACTAAAAATGTTAAGGACAATCTTCTTTAAAGTGGTATTTCTTATCAGTCATTCCCTATTTATTTTTAATATTTGTCCTAAAACTCTTCAAAGTTTAGGTCATTTTGTAAATCTTTTGGCCAATGACATAGAAAATGTTCCAAACTGAAACCCTGAGTGCCAGCAGTGGCTACTATAGAAATTGCACATCAGGCCACCCTTACAAATATGTTTGTTTCCCGCAACCCGACCCTCCATTTCACCTGTGGGTCGGTAGGTAGGGGGATTTTTTTTTTTCAAAATAGACATTTCCAACTCGCCATTAGTCATTAATTTTACAGCAGCGAAGCTTCAGCATGTTCAGATGCTGCATTCATTCACAAATCTGGTTCCTTCAAAGTCGAGCAACGGATTTTGTTCATTTAAAAGTGTAAACCAGTTCCGAACCTAAATTCTGGAACAATATTTAAACTTCCGGTCACGATTTCTGGTAACAAAAAAAAGTCGTCGCAAATCACTCAAAAAAATATTTCGAGTCGCAACATTTTATAACGGTCGGTCAGGTGCGGGAAACAAACATTTTTTTTATTTTGGCCTCATGTTTGCATAAAATAAAAATTATTGATCCAAGCATTTGTATTTAAAAAAGTAAATATACAATCAGTCTAAGTTAGTTCATGTGTTCTGTATTCACCATCTTCTTTTAACCTCAAGAAATAACTTAATTATTGTTGAAAGTGGCGTTCAACACCATTCCGGTTACCCTAACCCTATATTTTACCTCAATGTTTTTATAATCAGATCTTGTTATTTTTCATCGATTGATCTTTGTCCTTATTTTATGCCAAGTGATTTTACTTGTCATCTTGAGATATGGTGTTTGTTTTGGGGACTTAATTTATTATGAACTTTTAGAAATAATGTTTCTATTAAAGTTTGAACTTCAAAAAGAAAAGAAGCTCATAAAACAATCTGTACAATTAAACAAGCACACTACTCAAAATTCTAAAACAAAAATAACTGATGCCAGTGATGGGGTATTATAATTAAGTCTTGATTTCAGTTTTTGGACGAATTCTTTTTAATCAATAAAACTGTTAAGGTAAACAAAAATAGCATCAATCAGGAAACCTGAAACACACATATTTTTGTTGCCTCCTTATATATTTAAGTAATTTAGCTATTCTTGTGGAAACAACAGGATATACATGTACAATACATGGTATACATTTTTCTGTGACCACCGAAGATGCAACGGTTTTATCCTACATGTAATTTGTGTTAACATAGAACAATCAGATATATACAATTGTACTTGAAACTCGTCTGGTTGAGTCGTGGATTTACTACGTGTTTGGGGCTCAACATTTTTTTAATGAAATACTTTAGTTAGAAATGGTGCTACATGTATATTTTATTCGATTTATTCTTTAATTTTTGGTGTTTAACGCCACTTTCAACAATATTTCAGCTATATCATGGCGACCAGTTTTAGTGGTGGAGGAAGCCGGAATACCCGGAGATAACCATCTAAAAATGGGCAAGCAACTGGTAAACTTTATCACTTGTGGCTGCGAGTCGAGTGCACCCTTTTTTGTAATTTACAAAGCTGTCATTGAGCCACCCAGGCCCCAATATATTTTATTCAAAAAACAACATTATAATATTACGGATTTCAAAGCATGTCTTTCTTGTGAAATGCCAGATGTTTGTTTATTTATTTGTTTTCCAGAAATTTAACCTTAAATTTACTATCTAACTCAAGAAGAACTTGATAGAATGATGAATAAATAGTAGTCGCTAACGGTTACTGTCAACGGAGACTGGGTGACTGTCAACGGAGACTGGGTGACAGTCAACGGAGACTGGGTGACTGTCAACGGAGACTGGGTGACTCAACGGAGACTGGGTGACAGTCAACGGAGACTGGGTGACTGTCAACGGAGACTGGGTGACTGTCAATGGAGGTCAGTATGACAGTATGAATCAATTTTGTAGTCTTGTGCTACATTTTGTAAAATTTTATTTTGAAATATTCACATCAAATTTTCATGATTGATTGATTGATGTTTAACATCCAGCGAGCAATTTTTCAGCTATATTCAGGACGATCAAATTTTCATAGATCCATCGATAAAAACTAACAGTCACCAACAGCAAGTAGAATTTCAACTGAGCAACCAAATATCACTTTGTCTGTCCAACTGACTTGACTGACCTGTTAATATTGCTTTAAAATAAGGTGATACAGGCCTCCAAGTGTTCAAATAACCAGACCCTAAAATGTGTTTTCAGATGCATATTGTTGTAGTTTATCTAACGTCGATGAATGATTCATAAGACAAAAAATTCACATACAAAAATAAACATTTAAATTGTAAATTACGGTGATATATTGCATGATCATACCGTCATCCAATTTCGAAATTATTTTTTTATCGACACTGCTTTTGTTGTTGAAACTGTCTCATTTTCAAATAAAATACCGTTTTTATTTACCTAATTTTATTTTCTATCGTAATATCAATTTAACAATCCATATATATTATTAATAACTTCTTTCTCGTTATTATAAACAAACATTCACTCTCGTCGGTCCAGTCCAGACAACATCAAAACAAAAAAAACTTTTACTACAATAATGTTATAATGCTCTCGTATGTAATTAAATCTTAGAGTTGAAATACTTACATGATCTAGAAGCACGATGTAGCCTTTCAATTAGATACAAATTTTCAATATTAATTCCAGAAGTTACTTCAGATTACTTAAAATTCCACCGAACGACTAACTAACTACACGCCATGATGGTTTCTTTTTCACAATGGAAGTTTGGGGTAAAAGGTCAAAGATTTCATATTAGGAAGTCATTTGCATACACAGGGGGCGCTGTGGTTCGCGCACTTGTTCAAAAAAGAAATGACTGCATCGATCATATTCTCTCTCTCTGGGTTGAGATTGATTTTTTTAAATTTTAGTGTTTTAATGCCACACTCTCCCGCCCCTTAAAAATAAGGAACTGTTATCACCGATTTGTTTTTTAACCAATGATAAACTACCTGGAATTCTACATTAATTTATGTAGGAAAGAAAGAGAAATATTATTTAAAAAAGTATCTTTATATTATAAAAAATTTCCAAAACTTCCATAATGACACAATGAAATCAAAATTATTACTGAACAGTAAATCGGTGCGAATTAACAAATTATGCACAGACTTTATATCAAATTTCTTAAAAATTAGAAAAGATATTACAATGGGCCTTTACCAATTATTGCTTTTGTGCTAATAAAATATTGTCTATTGTATTGTCTGTATCTCGTGTGTTAACGGGGACTATTATCAGTATAATAGTCACAGGTGTTACTGTAAGATAGTTATTTGCTAAAAAAAAAATATTATCAGTATTGATCTGTGTATTTACAACAGACAATAAACAGATTAATTTTAGGGACTGGTTATTATTTACCTTCAGGTGGCGCCAGGTAATTCGTAATCTGGAGTGGAGTTCCTTGCCAGTCGCAAACAAATGCAGTTACTAACTATGAATTTTGAATTTTGAATCTTGAACTATGTAAGTCAAAGGTTTATAAAGTTGAGAGAAAGGGGTGGGGGTCAACTATTTTTGTTTAATGATATTCCCAAAAAGTGAATGGACAGACGAATCAGATCATTAACATCTGCCCACAGGGCTAACCACATCGCCGACCATGGTTTCCATCGGAGTCTTGAAACCAAACTCTGTGTGCCTCTTTAAGATTTCTACACACCTCCCAGTGGTCGAATTTTAAACCTTGGATGCGTTCGTTCTATAACAGTCTTTGTTAAGTCTGGCAGTTGCAGTGAGGCTGAAAAACTGCTGTAAGTGACAATAAACAACAACCCACCATACCCCGCACCCCAAGAAGCATCTCAACCATTGCGTTATTTGAAAATTGGGACAATTTGCAGATTTTACAAAACAACCCCAACATATTCAAATTTTAGCCATTATCAGCTCGTTATGTTTTGGGAGGGGGTTACCTAAAAACAATTCTAGGGTTTGTCACATTTTTAGTGAATACTGATCTCTTGGACTCCGGCTGAGGACAGGGCTAGAGGACAATATTTCATTTTTTTTAATGGGAGTATTGGGGGATTACCATGGCCATGTGCTATCCCAAGGATTTATATCCTTGGTTATCCATAATATACACGAATAATCAAGTTGACCGTTCATTTCAGGGAAGAATGTTTTCTTCGTCCAAATAAGTCTTAAAATCGACGAAATATGCAACAGAACAAAATTATCAGGTCAAATTCGTTCAATTCAAGCTTAAAATCTATACGTTTTAAACATTTAATGAAATATCCATTTTAGTAACGGCGGCCATATTGGCAAGAGGGCAGATCCATTAAAACACAAGTTTGAAAGTAAACGCCAGCTAAGTTTGGTTTAACTTTGCAAAATCATAAATGGTTTCAGAGCGGAAGACTCTTATAATGTATTGTTCTAAAAATACATGTAAAGCATAATTTGCACTTGATTAAATTCTGTAAACGTAAAGTTGAACATTTCATTATTATTTTCCTACAATTCAAATTGTAAACTATTCCGGCTTAAAGATATTTAAGCAATTTTTGTTACTAAAATAATTTCTATTTTAATTAACTATAGCCATCTCTGATGAAGTGCCAGGCCACCGAACATGTTTGCAGGTCATCTGAGATAGAGGACACGGCTGTCGAATACAATTTTGAAGGTGGAATACCCAAAGACCACAGCATGTCAATTTGTTGTTTTTGTAGTGATTCTATAGAGGATGAAACACATGTACTTTTAAACTGTCCATTTTATGATGCTTTTAGAGAAAATGTATTTAATGTTGCAAAAAGTTATACCGTTGATTTTATGTCTTTTAATGAAGAGAAAATAATGTTTTTATTCTCAAATGAAAATATGATTAGAATATGTGCCAAAACCTGTTTACAAATTTTAAAAAGACGTAGAAATAGTTTATACTGTAAATAGTTCTTACTTTCTTATATATGTGCATCAATTGTAGTTTTTATGTTATTATGCAGTATAGTATCTTATAATTCTGTATTGAATGGCTCTTAATATTTATGTGTATGTACTTTAAAAAAAAATTATTGTACAAATATTATGTTTAAGAGATGAGACTTAAATAAAATATTGAATTGTCAATTATATTAATTTGGGTCAATAGTTTCTGACGAGATACCATTGTGATTTTAAATGAAAATATGACTATAATTACATGGACAAATTGAAGAAACTTCACCGAAATAAATCCCAGATTATATGTCAATATACTCAATGTTCTTCAGTTGCAGTTCAAATATTAACTATAATCTTGATGTTCAATAAAAAAAAACATGTACATGATAAATTTTCATTTTAGTAACGTCGGCCATCTTGAATGGTTTATAGTGTTTAACGCTACTTTCAACAATATTTCATTTATATCCTGGAGAAATCCACCGACCTGTCGCAAGTCACTGGCCATCTTGGATGGTGTGCGGAGCTATCAGACACTCTCTCGAAGGTAACAATATAAGGATTATCACAACCTTGGCTATATATTTGGTTACTGAGATTGAATGTTACAATATAATACGCAGGGGCGGATCCGGGGGGGGGGGGGGCGCCGCGCCCCTAAAATTGGAAAAAATATGATTTTTTGGCGTAAAATCGTGATTTTTCACACGAAATACCCCAAACATTTTCGCGCCTCGCGCCGCTTGGCCCCATTATTTTGAGTGCGCCCCCTAACCTGAAATCCTGGATCCGCCCGTGATACGGACAACTAATTCATTTATGACGAGGCAATAAACTAAGTCCTCACTCTCGTTATTCAGACCCTCATCTGGCAATGCAGTTTTGATGTATGCTAAGCCTCAGATCCATGCCTGGTCTGGATTGAATGGGATATTATGTAACGAAGTTTGGTTGATAACCTGACCATTCGGTTGTCATAATATGCTTATATCCCCTCTGATATTTTATACAGTGGAGATGTCCTCGAGTCCAGATGGTATTATATAGAGCGGTTGCCTTCGGTGCAGTAGGGACGGGATTTGATCCTAGCACGGACGTGCCGTGCAGAAGGGACGGGATTCGACCCTAGCATGGATGTGCCATGAATAGCACCGTAGCTTGATGAGAAATACCGTACGTGGACGTTAAATCAGGGGCGGATCCAGGGGAGGGGCCTAAAATTGGAAAAAATATGATTTTTTTTGCGCAAAATCGTGATTTTTCACACGAAATACCCCAATATTTTTCGCGCCTCTATCCGCTCGGCGCCATTATTTTAAGTGCGCCCCCTAACTTCAATTCCTGGGTCCGCCCCTGGTTAAATGACACAAATAACAATATGATTGACAGATTTCACTTGCAGTTTCATTACCTGTAAGAGCTGGTGTCGTCATCAAGATTGTTTTATTATGTACAAAGGGCCTATGAGAGGGGGTTCAGTCGGTATATTGGACCGGGGCCCGGAGAGCCAAGAGGGATCCGTGAATCTCTGAAGGGTCATATAGCCTTAACTACAGACGTTTTAATTAGATTTTCGTTCCTTTGGGGGGATATTTTCAAATACTTTTACTTTATTTAGAAAAAAAATTATGTAAAATTCACTTATACTTCAGAATTCTGGTTGTTGATCATCTCTCACATTGACATTATACCCAGAACCTCAAATCCTCAATTTTGAGAGAAGTCTCAGACTGCTCCAAGGTACCCAAAGCAGTCTTGTTCCTCCTTGCAAAATTGCTCTTGGAGGCCCTGTATGTACATATATAGAAGTACTCAAACTCCAAACATTCAGGGACCTGACTGGCTCAATGAGTTAGGTAGTTGCATCCAACAGCTCATCCAAGCTAGCTTATCACTCATACGGTGTGGGTTCTCGCCCAGCTTTGTAAATTACAAAAAGGGTGCACTCGACTCGCAGCCGCAAGTGATAAAGCTTACCAGTTGCTTGCCCAGGATCGGTGGTTCTCTCCGGGTACTCCGGCTTCCTTCACCATTAAAACTGGTCGCCATATTGCTGAAATGTTGCTGAAAGTGGCGTTAAACACCAAAACTGCAAATTCAAATTCAAACATTCATATTTATTTTTTTAATCTCGTCTCACAAATATGTGATACATCAGAAAAAAATAGCTCACTCTCCCCTTTAAATAACAACCACTCACTTAAACACAATGTCAGTGACTTGCGACAGGTCGGTGATTTTCTCTGGGTACTCCGGTTTCCTTCACCAATAAAACTGACCACCACGATATAACTGAAATAGTGTTGAAAGTGATGTTAAACACGATAAATCAAACCGAACCTTAAGCACCAAACTCCATCTTCCTTAGCTCAGAGCTTAAATTATATGTGGAAAGCAGATTTTCCGCTGAGTGCACGTCATTAAGTAGTAAGGGTCCGACCATTTAACTTTTATGCGAACGGGACTATGTTTTTCCCCGAGCCAGAAATTTTGTTCGCAGGAAGCAAAAATCAGCTTATTCGTTTTTTAAGCTGAAAACAGACACTTTTTCCTCTTTTACCATTTCTTGTTCAAACATACAGGGTTAGATTTATTTTTGCATTATTCTGGACAATACATATACCGGTATATTTTGTTCTATAAACGTTTCTGAAAAAATTAAATGGTCGTTCCAATAAACATATCAAACTTCTCTTAAAACTGGAGCTTTTTTAAAGGTCTCCCGCTTACTACATAGCATTACGGATTTAAAAGCAGGCTTGATTTGCACACATCCACCCAGGAAAACATACAAATGGAACAACAACAACCACTCTTAACACTGAACCAAATGTTTTAGTGCATAAATATGTTTGACTTTTTCTTGATATTATAGATTTTCTATAAAGTAATAAATGCCAGTAAACATCACACTGTCAATAATATATGATTGATTGAGTGGGGTAGCAAGGGTTATTTTTGTTAACCCTTTATAGAGGATCATCGAATTCTCATCAGCTAACATCTACATGATGAGCTGCGATCTGTCTGTGTTGACTGACACCTGACTAGAGAGATAGAAACAAATGATGTAGACTAATTTTACATTGGCAAGCTCCCTAAAATATACAATATTACTGAAATTAGACCATCAATTTGTTACTTGTCTATCGATTGGTTGATTGATTGTTTCTTAACGTCAAAACTACATCGGTGGTGCAATGGTTGGTGCTCGCCCCGAGTGCGGTAGGTCGTGGGTTCGAGCCCCAATAGGGTAAATCCATAGACTATAAAATTGGCATTTGTTGCTTCTCCGCTAGGCACGCATTACTACGGAGTAATAGTAAAGACTGGTTGGCTCAGAAGTTTATTGAAATTAGACCATCAATTTGTTATATAACTACTGTATCTATCGACTGATTGATTGATTTGTTGTTGTTTAACGTCAAGCCAATGTGATTTAATATTAGATGTTCGTTGCATATATATATAGATTTGATTTTTTTTTAACGCCACTTTCAGCAATATTTCAGCTATATCATGGCGACCAGTTTTAGTGGTGGAAGAAGCCGGAGTACCCGGAGAGAACCACTGACCATGAGCAAGCAATATATATACATATATACTGCACAAGGCCATTGTACTATTTACCTTTGCATATGAATAGAGACATTCGTGTAAAAAGTAGTGTTTTACAAAATTAGAGGCCACTTTTGCAATAGCTTTACAGGGGGTATTTTAGTACATAGCTCTACAGGGGGTATTTTTGTACATAGCTCTACAGGGGGTATTTTTGCACATAGCTCTACAGGGGGTATTTCAGTACATAGCTCTACAGGGGTTATTTTTGTACATAGCTCTACAGTGGTTATTTTAATACATAGCTCTACAGGGGTATTTTAGTACATAGCTCTACAGGGGGTATTTAGCACATAGCTTTACAGGAGGTATTTTAGCACATAGCTCTACATGGGGTATTTTAGCACATAGCTCTACATGATTTTAGCACATAGCTCTATAGGGGGTATTTTATAGTACATAGCTCTACAGGGGGTATTACAGTACATAGCTCTACATGGGGTATTTTAGTACATAGCTCTACAGGGGGTATTTTTGTACATAGCTCTACAGGGGGTATTTTAGGACATAGCTCTACATGGGGTATTTTAGTACATAGCTCTACAGGGGGTATTTTAGTACATAGCTCTACAGGGGGTATTTTAGTACATATTTTTGTACATAGCTCTACAGGGGGTATTTTTGCACATAGCTCTACAGGGGTTATTTTTGTACATAGCTCTACAGTGGTTATTTTAATACATAGCTCTACAGGGGTATTTTAGTACATAGCTCTACAGGGGGTATTTAGCACATAGCTTTACAGGAGGTATTTTAGCACATAGCTCTACAGGGGGTATTTTAGCACATAGCTCTACATGATTTTAGCACATAGCTCTATAGGGGGTATTTTATAGTACATAGCTCTACAGGGGGTATTACAGTACATAGCTCTACATGGGGTATTTTAGTACATAGCTCTACAGGGGGTATTTTTGTACATAGCTCTACAGGGGGTATTTTAGTACATAGCTCTACAGGGGGTATTTTAGTACATAGCTCTACAGGGGGTATTTTAGTACATAGCTCTACAGGGGGTATTTTTGTACATAGCTCTACAGGGGGTATCTTAGTACATATCTCTACAGGGGGTATTTTTGTACATAGCTCTACAGGGGGTATTTTAGTACATAGCTCTACAGGGGTATTTTAGTACATAGCTCTACAGGGGGTATTTTAGTACATAGCTCTACAGGGGGTATTTTAGTACATAGCTCTACAGGGGGTATTTTAGTACATAGCTCTACAGGGGGTATTTTTGTACAAAGATAATGTAATTACCTAATGATCTTTGAATGAAGCAAAGCCATGAAGACAGTATAAAATCAAACGTGATCGAGGTTAGATATACTTTTGATTAACAAGTCCAGCAGAGAGGGAGAGAAGACGTGACTCTAAAAGGCGTTTTAGGTTATGATGTTTAACGCCACTTTGAACAATATTTCAGTTATATCGTGGCTGTCAGTTTTATTGGTGGAAGTAACAGAGGTACCCGGAGAAAACCACAGATCTGCCGCAAGTCACTGACAAACCATATCACAAAAATGTAGTATCGAGTACACCTCGCCTAAGTGGAATTCCAATTCACAATAGGTGGTTCTAACTCCAACTACCATACAACCACGACGACCTTTTCTTTAGGTGTTTCGTTTCAGGTTTAAAACTAGAAATACAATTCAGAATAAATGGTTTTGGACTAGACTTTTTAATATGGACGCATGGTGCTCTCACTTCGCGCTTGCGCCTTTTATATTTTTACAAAGTGAAACCGCGAAAAGGCGACATTGTAAAAAAATATGCATGAAAATGCGAAATGAAATGAATTTGATAAAAAAAATAAAAAGCGGAAAAACCCAAACATGAAAAATAGAAATGGCCGCTCCGGCCTCCCATAATTTATCCCAAGGCGCTTCCTTGTTTGTAAAATATTGTTGTTTTGATGAGCTGTACACTAGCATCACATTATATACATTTTATGTGGTAGTTTTATAGATTAATAAACTATTAGCAATATTTCACAAAATTATTAATGAGAAATATATTGACATAGCTACTACTATCGTGTATTACTGCGTGTGAAATGAGCCAGAGGTATTGATAACCTATGATTTGAAACGTGCATACGCGCGTGCCGTTTCTCCCATCATACTTATCTCCCGACTGATCGGCTCCAGCTAGTGAAATGAAAATTTGTTTTAAGACGTGATCAAATATTTCAATTTCCATTTTAAGTATAATTGTTATAACGAATCATTAGTATCTAAAGAGATGTGCATTTTTTACATTCCCTGTTGAGAAGGTCTGATTGGTTAAGAGATAAAACTAGATATACAATAAAAGTTTTTTATTAATCACGTGTGAGGAAACACTCATTTTGTTATCTACATGTAGTACTAATGTACTATGTGGTCAAACGCCAAAATTCATCCTAATTTTATTGATTGATTGATTGATTGATTTTATTGTGCTTAGCTCCATTCTCAGCAATTTTTCAGCTATATCATGGCGATCAGTTTTAGTGGTGGAAGAAGCTGGAGTACCCGGAGAGAACCACCGACCATGGGCAAGAAACTGGTAAACTTTATCACTTGCAGCTACGAGTCGAGTGCACCGTTTTTTGAAATTTCCAAAGCCGCGTGAACCCACGTCGTATAAGCCAGAACGCTACAAGACTTGACTTTCTAGAATTAATGACATAAAAGAAGCATATACGTGTATAAATAACTCTCGAATTAAATCAACCGAAATGATATATCCTAACTGACGGGAATGCTTGGCTTTGTTTCCCCCCTGCTATTTTACGGTATCCTTAAAGGTTCGGTTGTTATATTACTTGAATAAATAATCTACATATATTTATCCTTCGATTTGTGCCAATAAATGCGGTCTACAGAGGTATCCAGCACCATTTTTTCTCGGGTCTTCTGATCATGGATTAAAAGGTTTTTGTTATTGTTTGTATATTTCTACCTGGCCTCGGGAAATCTATATTAGTATCTCATTAACCGGCCTATTCGACCCCCGAACCACTCCACTCGCTCACGCCCCCGTCCCCGAGATCGTCATCTATTGGTAAAGTGGCGGATATGATTAGTATCCCCATTAACCGGTTCATCGGTTCCTTCAGCCCTTGATACTTTGCATCAGATCTAAGTGAAAATTTTTGTGATTTCATGTAAATTTGTGATAGTCCTTATTGGTAAAAATAAATATGCTTCAATTATTAGTTCGTATTTGCCTGGCCTTTGGAAATTATCAAGCGGGGAGAAGGGTCGTGTTGAATGCCAACACAATATTTAACACCACCATATATTTACAGCTGTTTATGTTTTAACATGATAA
>MJUT01043787.1:181239-195987 GCA_002080005.1 Gigantidas platifrons
GCACACAAGAAATGTTCATTATTGGCACACAAGAAATGTTCATTATTAGCACACAAGAAATGTTCATTATTGGCACACAAGAAATGTTCATTATTAGCACACAAGAAATGTTCATTATTGGCACACAAGAAATGTTCCATTCATTAGGCACACAAGAAATATTAAATTCATA
The DNA here is from genome assembly GCA_002080005.1 of Gigantidas platifrons. Taxonomy (NCBI): domain Eukaryota; kingdom Metazoa; phylum Mollusca; class Bivalvia; order Mytilida; family Modiolidae; genus Gigantidas; species Gigantidas platifrons. Next base: position 181,412 of record MJUT01043787.1, read on the forward strand.
AGGCACACAAGATATATTAAATTCGTAAAGCACACAAGCATATATATAAAGTTCCATATTCCATATTAAGGAAAGTTATATTTTTTGGCACATTAAATTTCCATTAATCTGCGTTGTACTTGACCCTGGGATCAGTAGTCAAGACAAATAAGTTCAAACTGACATACTGTGCCGCGCTTTCGCCAAAGGTCCGATCATGACAAATCGTTGACATGATCTGACCTCCGCCACAAAGTGGGGGAAGCGGCACTTTTAAAGCCGGACCAAACAAGGATTTAATTTCAATTTGTAGCAGGGGAGACGGTAGCTTGATTAACGATTATGTCCTCTAGTGCATCCTGAATACCATTCAAAAACACTTCATTTCCAACATTTGATAGGTGCACCTCATCAACACACCATAGACTTTCTTTGGACACTTTCATATCTGGTTATTTCATAGATGCCCCCTAACCGTATGCACTCTGAGGCTGCATGGCTATATAATCTGACCCTATACCTTTCCATGGCACCAGTATCTGATGAATACCTCCATTGTTTTCTTGGCAATACTTGTGACCAAATAATTTTTGTATTTGGTAGGGTACGTTTTAAGAAATGTAGGAGGACTTTTGCCAATCTTCGCACCTCATATATTGAAAACTCGGCAATATCGTTTCCGCCACAATGAACCATAAGGTACGAGGGAGGATTAGAGGGGCCATGTGCCATTTATCACATTCCATCTGAAAATGTCCCATTAAAATCAGAAATATTTACAAAGAATGTTAAAGAATGACCCGTTGAAATTCTGAATGTCAATAGAAAATGTCCCATTATTAAAATTGTAATCCTAATCACTGGTGCACATCAAGTAAACATCTGAAATTAAGATAAGTACACGCACATACCAGCTAACATCTGAATTCAAGATAAGAACATATTAGCTAAACATCTGATAATAGGGCAAGTGCATATGAAGTAAACATCTGAAAATAAGATAAAAACATAACAGCTAAACATCTGAAAATAAGACAAGTTCATATCCACTAAACATCTGAAATTAAGATAAGTACATATCTGCTAAACATCTGATAATAAGGCAAGTGCATATCAAGTAAACATCTGAAAATAAGATAAAAACATAACAGCTAAACATCTGATAATAAGATAAATTCATATCAGCTACACATCTGATAATAACAGAAGTATATAAGTACTAATCAGCCAACCAACTGATAAAATTATAAGTTCATATCAGCCAAACATCTGATAATAAGATAAATTAATATTAGCTAAGCATCTGATAAATGATAAGTTCATATCGTCAAACATTTGATAATAAGATAATTATTATTAGCTCAGCATCTGATACAAATTTTAGTACACATCATCCAAACGACTGATAATAAAAATAAGTACATATCAGCTAAACATCTGACATTAAGATAAATGCATATCAGCTAAACATCTGAAAATAAGATAAATACATACATATATCAGCAAAACTTCTTAATAAGGTTAGTAATTATCAGCTAAAATTGCTAATAATACAAGTACATATCAGCCAGATATCTGATAATAGGATAAGTTTATATCAGCTAAGAATCTGATAATAATATAAGCATATCTCAGCTAAACAGCTGAAATTAAAATAAATACATCAGCGACACATCTGATAAGGTTAGTAATTGTAAGCTAAAGATCTGAAATAAGGTAAGTTCATATCAGCTAAACACCTGATGATAAAATATGTACAAGTACATATCATCCCAATAAACATCTGATAAAATTATAAGTACATATCAGCCAAACATCTGATAAAAAGATAAGTTAATATTAGCTAAGCATTTGATAAATTACAAGTGCATATCAGCTAAAAATTTGAAATTAAGACAAGTACATATCAGCCAAACATCTGATAAAAAGAAAGGTGCAATAATAAGGACAGAAATTAACAGCTAAACATCTGAAATAATATAAGTAAATACCAGCTAAACATCGATAGTAAGCACACATCAGCTAAATATCTGAAATAAGATAAGTACATATCTGCTAAACAAATGATAATAAGATACGTTCATATCAGCTAAGCATCTGAAATTGAGATAAATATATAAGATAAACATCTGATATTAAGGTTAGTAATTATAAGCTAAAGATCTGATCTGACAAGAAGATACATTCGTATCAACTAAACATATGAAAATAAGACACTTCATAAAGCGAAACATCTGATAAAGGATAAGCACATGCCAGTTTAACATCTGATAAAAAGGTAGGAACATATCAGCTAAACATGATAAAGTAAGTTCATATCAGCTAAACATCTGAAATTAAGATAAGTACATATCAGCTAAACATCTGATAATAATATAAGTAAATATCAGCTAAACATCTGGTAAATACATCAGTTTAACATCTGATAGTAAGTTAGTACATATCGCTTAACCATCTGAAATAAGGTACTGTAAGTACACATCAGTTAAACATATGTAGCCCTTTTACAAAAATTCCTAATTTTTTCAGTTAAGATTATTGTACAACAATATTCCTTAGTCCTTTTACAAAGAATATCTTAGGACATATTTTAATCTTACGTCTAAAATTACACTTACGAAGTTACGATAAATTAGAAGAACAAACAACAACAACTCTTCCTTATGTGTACTCGATGCAACATTATGTGATAAAGTCAGTGAAACAAATTCGTCAGAAATTAATAAAGTATACAAGCAAATAAGTCTACAATAATACATTTTTTTATGTATGTGTAAATGTGTGTGTGCAGACTGGCTTCCGCAAACCTGTGGCCGAAGGGAAGCAGTGGCGAATAATATAAAAGAACCGCCTAGCGCATGAATGCGCGACGTATCCCCCGCACTTGCATAATATTTAGTTTTATATATTTATAGAAAGCAGCCTTGCAGTCTTAATGTATAACATACTTACAAGCCACATGCAAAGATTATTCAAATCTATCCATGTTTACTAAAGTTATCACATAAACAAGACACAATTCTCAAAATTGGTGATTTTTCGACCAAAAACTAACATTGTTCCCCAAAATCCTTGCTTCAAATATTTCCATGTTAGAACCCATCCAAGATAATGATAATCACAAGCTACTTACAAATTATTATTCAAATATATCCATGTTTACTAAAGTTATCGCGTAAACAAGACACAATTCTCAAAATTTGTGATTTTTCAACCAAAAATTAAGATTTTCCCCCAAAACCCTGGCTTCAAATATTTCCATGTAAGAACACATCCAAGATAATGATATTTACAAGCCACACGCAAAATATTATTCAAATTTATCCATGTTTACTAAAGTTATTGCGTAAACAAGACACAATTCTCAAAATTGGTGAGTTTTCAACCAAAAACTAAGATTTTCCCACAAAACCCTTGCTTCAAATATTTCCATGTTAAAAACCCATCCAAGATAATGATAATTACAAGTCACGTACAAAAAATTATTCAAATCTATCCATGTTTACTCAAGTTGTCGCGTAAACAAGAAAGTGTGACGGATGGACAGACAGACGGCCGCTATTACTATATCCCCTCACCGCTATCGCGGGGGGATAATTACAGGAGGTAATACCAATGGCAATGAATATAATTTACTTAAACAATTACAACATAACTCACTAGTTAACAAAATATATCAGTTCGCTGAAACAATCAATATCTATAGTTTTACAAATCTTGAATCATATTTCAACATGTCAATGATCTGATGCAATGTCATTCAAAGCAGGTGTTCACACTATTTCAACAAAATCCCATGCCCGGACTTGCAGCACTGTGATATTTTAATATTGGCTTAGATAAGGAAGTGCACATTTAGGTTTTTATATTATTATATGTGTATGTGTGTGTGTACAGAATCACGCCACGTGTCGACATTTTGGCAAGCATAACTTGGTCTTGGGGGAGGGAAAGAAAAACAAAACCGAAAATACACTCTTGATCGAGCAAACAGCCAGATTAAAAAAATCATTTATTCAACATTCGATTAAACAAATTAAGGATTTAAACTTGTTGAGCACATGCTTCATAAAAGCTGAACACGATACCAATCTGAAAATATGTCAGGTACGACACGTGTGATCTAGGGATTCATAATACATAGAATATGCAAATTCAAATAGCCTATCTCATTAACATACTCCCTGACATTAGGATTAAAACACTTGATCAGATTTGTCTGTGACATTGTTCTTTGATTGCAGATTTAAACAATTTTTTCCAAGTTTGCGACTTTTTGTGAAAGAAATAAATGGATACATATCTGTCTGAAGTCAGGAAAAAGAGACCGGAAATTCTTAAACGTGCCCTTTATATATTCACAAAGGGAGAAAACTCGGATAGCCCTCATGTTTGTTTCAATGGTTCAATTCGTCGTAAAGGTAAAAAGAGAGACAACTCGAGGACATTTATATGTCGTTTCACGATAAATCCATCTATTCGAAAAGGCGAATAGATGTGAATATGTGCATAACAACACCATACACAAGACGAAGAAAAAAAAAACACAAAACAAAAAACAACACAAAACAATGTATGTCAGACACAAGTATGTGTAAACAAACACAAATAATGTAAATAAGGGTAATAACAAAATTAACGAACACCGAGCAATCTTCCAAAGGGAAAGGCAAAACTCATAAATAAATAAATAAGACATAACCCTCCTCCAAACAACTGGGAGTAAAGACGAACCGAACATCGTTTTTATGCGGAAATCATAACGGACATCACAATGGGTCTCTATAAACACCGAAAAGGACCTCCTTTGTGCACAAAGGAGCACAAAGAAGCACAAAGGACCCACATATTATATTTCAAGTAAAAAAAAAGATATAAAATTCATGAGAAAAACGTATGAATTTTATTTATCAAGCATTTAATAAAGATTAATTTGTCACAACTTATAAAGAATGATGGACGGACGGATTGACGGACACATTTGATGAGGAAAGAGCAGGGAAGTTTTCATGCGCAAGTCAACTATTCAGAATTTATTTTTATATTCGATCTCGTTTTATGTTTTTATTGTTCTGTACCAAAATCGAGACAAAATACGGAAATAAAATCTTACAAACTGACATTTGATTTTTTTTTTATTGTGGACAGTTCTCTCGTGTAACTAAGAACGAAAAGACACATAATAGGACAACACAAAAAAGCCTAAAGAGATGCTTGTTTTTATAATGAGTTTATTGACAAAATCTGTTTATATATGTACATTTGATATACAGATAAATAATATCAGCTAAGCAATTTGTATGTGTAATATAAGAATATAGGAGTCACCTAGATACCTTAAGGAGCAGAACCTTAATTTCAATATTAATTACATTATTTAATAAATTATTTCACAGTTCACTTCAATAAAAATAACACAAAAATACATAATTATGCGTAATATAAAATCAGACCTCTGTCAGTGTTGCACACGATGTTATGACGTTACATCTCGTGTTGCATACGATGTTATGACGTTACATTTCGTGTTGCACACGATGTCATGACGTAACACCTAATGTTGCACACGATGTTATGACATTATATCTGGAATCCAACATTTTTCAGCGGTTTTTTATCCCCTGTTAACATAGACAGCACTTTTATCTGACTTATGAAGTCATCAAACAGAACATAACATCCCTGTAAATATAATGGATAAAATATAATAAAAAACAAAAAAATACCACATTTTCAGAACATTTCAAGAATCTAATGGAAAACCCCTAGCAAATTCGATACCCATAACACCAATATACATGACCGCTCACTGACACTTGGGTTGATCTAGGCACTTCAATAAAAAGTGGCGGAGTTAGATTAATGCTATGGTCCTAAACCTCCGTGCTTAATGAAATGATGCGGTCTTTCAAACGCATCCCACATGTTCACTCCCGTGCGTGTTGAGAGATTGCCACCCTCTTCGCACGTTAAAGAACCCAGTGTAACAGCTCATAGTGGTCCATAGGAGACAGGTTGTACTGGCTAAATTCTCCGTTCCTACCTATCACCTTTCCTTGTTTCGAGTCCCGTGACGTTTAATTTTTTTTTCTCGTCCTGAATATAGCTGAAAAATTGCCCGCTGGACGTTCATCAATCAATCAATCAATCAATCAATCAATCAATCAATCAATCAATCAATCAATCAATCAATCAATCAATCAATCCCGTACTTTGCGTTAGTTCATGTTGTCTTATCGTCTTCACATGTATTGATTTTACATTGTGTGTCGATTTTTGTATTCTCAAAAATCGCATATCCAGAAAATGGTGGTACTTTTCCTCATAAATATTCATCATATTCAAATTAGATTTTGATCACGTGACTGCGCAGTGTCAAGTTGGGTAGGTTATCCATTAGCTTTGTTAAACAATAGCATACACTACGGAAATATTAAACCTCATTTCAAATCCCGCGTATTTACAGGTTTCGTAAATAACATAGTATTTGATGGAGGAGACACCAGCTTTGAATGTTTCAACCGAGCCACTCAAAATTAAGGGCTGTGACAGTCTGTTCCAGTCAAATATCTTACAAGAGAAAATCTAACGATTAATGTCTTTGTCGAGTCTTACAAGGAAGGATACATGTGCAGTGATTTCCTCATGGGTGACTTAAGTCTTTCTTTTTCAATAATAGCTATATTTTCGCTTCATACAGCATGACAAGTCAAGCATCGTTACTTCTGTCTTCGGGGCCCGGGTTGCTCAAGGAGTTAGGTAGTTGGATTACCTATCAACTCATACAAGCCTATCACCAATACGGCATGTGTTCGCGACCAGCTTTGTAAAATACAAAAATGGGTGAATTCGACTCGCAGCCGCAGCTGATAAAGCTTATCAGTAGCTTGCCCATGGTTGGTGGTTCTCTCCGGGTACTCCTGCTTCTTCCACCACTAAAACTTGTCGCCATGATATAGCTGAAATATTGTTGAAAGTGGCGTTAAGCACCAAAAAGCATCAAATCCTAACCCCCTCAAAATGATCACTACTTGAGGTTCATTTAAACGTAATGACTAGTAGCTGAAATATTGCTGAAAGTGGCGTTAGACACAATAAATCAAATCAATCAAATCAAATCACTTATGTCTTCAAGATTGGGTCAGGTCAAATCTTGTGGCATGCCACCAACACTTGATCAATGTGGTTACCTGTCTGTTGATGACGAACCTGGCTGCCCTACTTTAATTAACAATTAACGACACACTGAAATGGACTATTCCTACCTGTAAAAAGCGGACACCTCCATTGGACTGGTACTCTTGTCTACCATGTAAAACTTTTCTGTTGTTCATAGCTAATAAATGGCCTGGTTTTAGTCTTACGGTTACCTGAAATACGTTAACATATATCATAGACTCAGATCAGCGTAGGGGCCCTGTTGGCTCAATGAGTTAGGTCGCTGGATCTAACAACTCATATAAGCCTATCACCAATACGGCGTGGGTTCGCGCCCGGCTTTGTAAATTACAAAAAAGGGTACACTCGACTCGCAACCGCAAGTGATAAAGTTTACCAGTTGCTTGCCCATGGTCGGTGGTTCTCTCCGGGTACTCCGGCTTCCTCCACCACTAAAACTGGTCGCCATGATATAGCTGAAATATTGTTGAAAGTGGCGTTAAACACTAAAAATCAATCAATCAATCAATCAATCAGATCAACCTTCGGACTCAAATCGGCGTCCACTGAGTTACCTGAAATATGTTAACATATAGAGTCAAACCTGTATTCAGAGGACACCTTTGGGGAAAAGAAAACGTGGTCCTTAAAGACAGGTAACCTCTTAAAAGAGGTTCAATTAATATAAAATTACCTATGAAAGGACAAGAAAAAGGTGATATTTTAACACAGGTGACTGTGAACAGGTTGGACTGTATATCCGTTTGGTTAGAACCATACGATCACGCATTGACGACCCTGCAGCATAGTGTTTGCCAACAGTAGTGTTCAACACTCCTTTATAACCCTTATATAAATCATTGTAAACTTCCGCCAAAATATTGTAATTAACTAGTACTGGTGTCAAATACAAAATTAAGCACTGCTAATACAATTCTAATATAAATTGCGCGGGAGGGGGTAGGTTTCGCAATCGGATAGTAGTAGGATTTACACAAACTGACTTGTGGATCTTCTCCGGTCTTCTACTCCAATAACATTGGTTAGGGTTATGGTTTTTTAGTCACCTTGATAAATAATTCAGGGTTAGGGTTATGAAGTTGAACTACACTTTCAACAATATTTCAGTTATATCGTGGCGGTCAGTTTTATTGGTGGAGGATACCGGAGTATTTGGAGAAATACACCGGCATGTTGCTAGAAACTGACAAATTTCATCACATAATGTTGCATTGAGTACATCTCGCCATGAACGGATTCGGCCTCACAACGTTAGTGGTGATAGGCACTGATTGCATAGGTAGTTGGAAATCCAACTACCATACGATCACGACCTCGACGACCCCTCTAATAAAACAGATCACCACGATATAGACGAGTAGTCTATTTTGAGCAAAATATCTTTAACGAGGATTTGGGAACGTGACGTCAGTGGCGTCATTATAACATCACATTAAAAGAAACCGTGATATTATTGAAATCATCGATAAATTACATTATTGATTAGGAGTCAGTGTAAATTTCAAGACATAAATACATAAATATATAGATATAATCCATGTCAGTGACGAAACAGTGACTACTGGGTGGATGATACACTTGGGGACTAATAGTCCACCGGTAGAGGTATCTACCCAGTGATATCCATGGTACATATACTTGACATTCCTATTGATACCTACAGTGTCTGGTGAATATATGATTGCCTTTGCAAATTTCTGGTACGCTTTATAATATCGTTCTACATCTTCCTGTAAAATATGGACAAATATGTTTTCTTATAACTTCTGTCAGTGTCACCAAGATTAAATATATTTATGGAATACTAGTATGTAGAACCAGTTCATAAATTGAACATATTCCTTATAATTTAGCTTTTACAACAACATTTAATGATTCCTCGATTTCTATTACGATTATTTCATGGGACTATTTGAATTTGTCGTTGGCGAATGAATATGTTGGCGACGTCGCAATACTAACCCAGGTTATTAAGTATAACCAACGTTGCTCTAGGCGGATTAGCCAATCAGATTGCAGTATTTACATCAAGTTAAATTATCATGCATAAAGTTCAAGATTAGGACTCGCTACTTCCCTTATTTATATGTGAAATAAAAATAAAAATAAACAAGCCTACTTTCTTAAGAAGCCGCCAACTGAAATGTATCTGTGTGTTTTACATGAAGTATCATTTATGCTAAGTTTCTCCTCCCCTATCGGGCATAGGTGACCGTAGTCGATTTTGGCTATCCTTTGATTGTATTGCTCCAATTACTGAATTATTGGGCTTTCCAATATGTCGATTATGAGCATACCTTGTGAAGGTTATTCCAGAAACGCATACTGCTGTCAATTAATTAATTATGGTTTTTGACAGTGACTTTGGATATTAAACAAACCCATTTTATACATATTATTACAGTTTAATATGATTAAATACAATAAACATTTTTTATTTTCAAATGGTGTTATTGTGTTCGGTATTAGACTGTACTGTGGCATCTGAAGCAGTGATCCACCGGTCATTCCAGTTTCCCGAATCAGTAAAGGAAGCCGGAGTACCTGAGGATTCGAGACATGGTATATTTTTGGCGTGGTCTGTGTTGCCCATCTTTTTTGTTTTTGTGTTGAGTTTGTTTTATGTCTGTGTTCTGTTTCTTGAGCCCATATTGTCTCTGGATTTTCCTTTCTTGATTGTTTCTTCGGTGTATCATAACGTTTATTTATTATCGCCTTACCTGTGGAATAGACAATGGGCCCTCCGTTAGTGGGTTCCAGTTGACAGTAACAATCTGTAAATCAATGAACAATTAAATATGTCTGTATATTTTGTCTGTAATGCAGTGTAACTTGTCAAGGCCAATAATTCATTGCTTCATTTTTGATAAATCTGATTTTTTCCCCTTCGATCTCAGCTTGATAGACAAATGTTTAATATGGCGGTTATCTAATCGTTAATTACACATGTAAAAATGCGAGGTAAATAAATGCCTCGTGTTTGGAAGATGTCATGGTGCTTGTTAAGAAAACATTACTAATTTTTGATATCCGGTCTAGTCCGCTTGGATTATTTGCTCCCAAAGGCTTTCCAACCGTTTGACTGTAAGTGTACGTCGTGACACAGGCACTGGACGTCTGGACCCCACTTTTCCTGGTTGACCCCCCCCCCTTTTCCACAAAGTTGAATTTCACTAACTTTATTTTTTCCCCTTAAATACCCAGTACGTCTATGATTTTTTTTTTTTTATTGAAATTCAACTTTGCGGAAAAAGGGGGGTCAACCGGGAAAAGGGGGTCCAGACGTCGAGTGCTGTGCGTCATGATGATTATTCAAGAATGGCGCCATGCGCACTAAATTAGTTATATACGGTTTTGATATTGATTGAACGGTCACTGAATGAAAGGTTACATGACATAGCTCCAAATGAAATGTTGGTCGATGTCAGTATATCGGAAAAAACAGATACATGTTGTACAAGAAACACCTAAATTCAATAAGATTTATCTATACTACCTTTGATATCTATCATGCGCTTAGCTATAACTTTAATTTTTGATTTTTGGTGTTTAACGCCACTTTCAACAATATTTCAGCTATATCATGGCGGCAAGTTTTAGTGGTGCAGGAAGCCGGAGTACCCGGAGAAAACAAACGACCATGGGTAAGCAACTGATAAACTTTCTCACATGCTGTTGCGAGTCGAGTGCACCCTTTTTTGTAATTTACAAAGCCGGGCGCGAACCCACGCCGTATTGGTGATAGGTTTGTATGAGTTATTAGATCCAACGACCTAACTCATTGAGCCACCCGGACCCCCCGCTTAGCTATACATATGTTGGTTCTGCACGTACTACCTGATGAAGGTTATTCCAGAAACGCAGTCTGCGCACTAATTTGGTTATCTACGTTTTTATAATGATATTTACCTCCTGATTATCATTTAGAACGATATGTGGTCTTTGGATTTGCATCTTAACTGGACGTTCTCTGGAAATAGTTTACACAATTTTGTTTATATATATATATATATTGCTATATTTTAACAATTAACAAAAGAATATTTGACGGAATTGCAAAATAAAATTATTGCAGCTCGGTCAGTTGGTCATGTACCAGTCGTTTCGGGCTTGTGTTTTTGTTTGTTTGTTTGTTTCTACAGAAATTTGGTTTATTTTTAAATATAATGGTAATGTAGTTATGGAAATTAATTTATGAAATTTGTTCACGCCAAGATATAGCTCAAATACTACTAAAGTTGGCGCTAAACACCAACCAATCAAATATCGTAAAACTCTTATATTAAGTTACGATGAGTGAATGACTGTTGTTCAACACAAAAGTTATAAGTTATTATTTTATTCATGAGATGATGATGTTAACTGCTTTGTGCTAGGCTAACACAGTCAGTTGAATTTTCATTGTTCTAAAGCGACAGCACGCAGGTCGCGATCATTCTCCATTCTGATACAATATCTTGACACGTTTTGCGTTTTGTGGATAGACAGCAAACACCAGCTCAATAGTATCCGTCGTCAGTCTGACCCAACTGGAGATTGAAGCCACAATCTTCTGCACTCCATTCTAGTACGTCAACATTTACAACAATGTGGCGGTCCAACACCAACAACGGACTATTAGATCCAACTATTTGCAAAAATATGATATTATTGCATATATTGATTAGTGTGCCAATACTATCCACAATTACCGGGTATACAGTGAGACCTGTCTAAATAAATCGGAATTCTGTGTCAATTGCACCTAAAATCTTATCAACAATAATACGATGCAACCTGTCTAAGTAAACCGGAAATCCGTGTAAGCTTACCATCCATTTTAGCACCAATGCATGAAATCTGTTTTAATTTGTCCTGTCTAATTCGGTCACCTGTCTCTTCCAACCAATATACTCCAATGCATGATAACTGTTTAAATTTATCCTGTCTAATCAAACCATGATAGTTGTCTTTTCTACATTTGTTAATATATTCACACATGCTTCAATGCATATGATTTGATTTGATTTGATTTTTGGTGTTTAATGCCACTTTCAACAATATTTCAGCTATATCATGGCGACCAGTTTTAGTGGTGGAGGAAGCCGGAGTACCCAGAGAGAACCACCGACCATGGGCAATCAACTGGTTAACTTTATCACTTGCGGCTGTGAGTCGAATGCACCCTTTTTGTAATTTACAAAGCCGGGCGCGAACCCATGTCGTATTGGTGATAGGCTTGTATGAGTTGTTAGATCCAGCGACCCGGGTCCCTCAATGTATATGAGAGTATTGCTAAATCTTTAGTTTTCCTTGTAGTGTTTCGTAAATCATTGTTTGTCCTTTTGGTCAATGTCTGTCCTACGATTGGCGGCTTCTGATTACCTCTTTAACACCTTCAAACATTTCCTATTGACCTTAGGTAATACCTCTTGTAATGAATTCTCTCGTAGGTAGCTGGTATTTTTGTCAGAATTTCAAAATCTTCCGGATGTTCAATTCTGAATAATTCCGCTACATGGAACACATCTAATAAAATACTATCTCCTCCTATTACACTATTATCAAATCTACAATGATATTCAATGCCATTCCTGATTTGATTCTAAACTTATACGTGTTTACACATTTGTAAAAGAGTTATGTCCCCTACGACGGCCTAGAAAACAAGGGAACGTACAAAGCATTTGAGTACAGTTTTTTCATAATTTGTAAACATTTGCACCTTGTCAGAGGATGGCTTTATAACACATAGAAAATTCACAAGTTATGACAACATTTAATAAGGAAACACATTATAGTCCATTATAGGAAAAAATAAGTTATTTTCATTGAACTTTGCATGAAAAGGAACACGTCTTAAAGGGGATTAACTCCTGTACAACGTATGATTTTAGAATCAAAGTCGAAAATTTGCAGTCGGGCTATTCTATACACTATTATATTAGTTGTGCACAAGATGTGCGGGGTATATAAAATACATATATTGTCCCTCAGTTGGAGATGTGAACGAGAGCATCATGTTTGAGAAATATAATCAAATATTCAATGTAAAAAAAAAATAAAACCAGCTATTTCTTTGTGAGTATCGCCTTCAATCGAACTGTTCTTTTAACCAGTTTCTTTTTCGATAAGGATGTAGTAGTGGTCGCGAGCATATCGCAGTTGCATTTACCTATTCAATCAGTGACTACTACCACTAACTTGTGTGAGTTATATTTCGGCTAGTTCCATGGAATTCGCGATACATCACTGATAAAGTTTACCAATGACATGCGGGGGTCGGTCATTTTCACCTGGCACTACGGATTTGTTCAACTAAAAAACTTACCAACACGATATGAATGGATATGAAAGCATCCCATGCCAAGCCCAACGCATATCTGATACGATTTCAAGATAAGTTGCACTGGGGATAAGGAATTATTCACCTTGGCGGGTCATCTGATTTCACCACCAGTATTTAATGGGTTCGTGGTTAACTATATTAACGGGTGCCACTAGTGGAGCAGGAACTGCTTACCCTTCCGCAGCACCTGAGTTCACCCTCGGTTTTTAGTGGGATTCGTGTTACTCGATCTTTAGTTTTATATGTATGTTTTGTAGATCGTTTTGTCCTTTTGTACCTTTTCGTTTGGCCATTGTATTGTCTGTAATTCTTGTTATACGGTTTCTGATTGCCCCTTTGGTATCTTCAAACTCTTCTTTGTGTTGATTTTAGTTTTCTGTGTAGTATTTTGTCCATCGGTGTTCGTCCTTTTGTTCTTTTTCATTTTACAATTACATGGTTTATCCTTCTGTGATTTACGCCTTCAGCATATCCCTTTATTATCTTCAAACGTTTCTTTTACTAGACTGTCAAGATTTAGAAATATTTTAAACTTACTGTATTGAGTGAAATAATTGAATTCCTGGCGGTGCCTCATAGTATATTAAGTCCATGTGGCATGGTAGCTGGACAGAAGTGTATGCCGCGTTAGTTGGATTTGGCATGTCTCTAACATCAAATACCTGTAAATACCTCATTGTCAGTTGAGAAATGCTACTTTGCTTACAAGTATGAGAAACCAAATCAGCAACATTCTTTTGGGATTGATCAGAATGTTCCGACACTATTAACTATCACTAACATTGTGAGTTTCAATCCCGCTCATGACGAGGTGTACTCTATACAGCATTATGTGTTAAAGTTTGTCAGGAATTTACGGCAGGTCGGTGGTTTTCTCAGGGTACTCCAGTTTCCTCCAGCAATATAACTGACGGCCACGATATAACTGAAATATTGTTGAAAGTGGCGTTAAACACCATAACTCCTCGGATATTCATAGAGCTATATATTTCCTGTATTACTCAAACAATTACCAGTTTATTGAGTAAAATGTCAACTATTCAAATACAAATATTAAAAAACAATAATTCTATTTGGCTGAAGAAAATTG
>MJUT01043787.1:203869-219226 GCA_002080005.1 Gigantidas platifrons
CGGAATAGGATCAATTGTCAACCAAGTTCATTGAACCTAGAACTGATAGGTGGTGTTATTTGATTCGTCAGATTATTAATCCTCGTCCTTGTTTATATGAGTTTCCCATATTTCTTTAGTTGTTGTATAATCTATAATATATTATTATTCCCTCTCCGATGGATGACCCGGATTATGATTTAACATTTTACATTGTCAAGGAGATGCTGCCCTCCTCGGTTCTGACACTGAAATAAATAAAAACACATTTTGTTTCAACTTACCGGTTTTCTTATCCATGAATGTCTTTCTTTGACTTTAAATTTGTTGAAATTATTTTCCAGCAGATGTTCAATTGGTATCGTTCCTTCATGGTCTGTCCACTTTATCTGTAATTCTTTGCCTGCGAAATCGAAAACATTTTTACACACCCTTCCGGAGCACTTGGTCTCGTTTCCGATTGGTATGGTAGGTCGTGCTATTCCGTGTTTTGTTCTACTGTTATGTATTGATGGTATTGTGTCGTGTATCCGAATTGTTGTGTTGCTCTTACAGAATATCTTAATCTGTATTCAATGCTCAATTTTATCCGCGAAATGTTGTTGACGTCTTTGGCACATTAACAACATGACGTCATATGAAGACTTCAAGTTTAAAACGTAAAGATCAGACGTCATTTGATTTCGTGTACGCTTCAATTTTGATAAAATGTTGCTAAAATAAGTTTGCAAGGTAGGCGTTTTAATTATTTTTATGTATTGTTGTAAATATGGCTTTCGTAGTTTCCCATCGTCGGTCGCCATATTCAATCTGATTGGTTAATTCATCCATGACAGACACGGTCGCGTGATCCTGTCTGTCATAGTAAATACACAAAAACGGAAGAATATCTTAATCTTTATTCAATGTTCAATTTTACCCCGAAGGGTTGAAGGCATGTACAAGCAATATATGCAAACAACTTACACACAAGTCAAATAGACAAAGACATAGTAGGTACAAATAAAATGAAAACAAATTGATCTACATTTAATTACAATTATGCAGCAGTGGAGCCCACTTTCCTCAGTGCTATCGGCTTTTTAACGAATGGTATCGTGAACCGCATAATTTGTGATGATGACAGAATTAATTGTAATTTTTTAGCTGTCATATTCATTAAATTTAGGACAAATTCCGTTTATATCTTTGTACAGTATATTTCTCAAAGTATGGTTATTCTTACATCTAAAGAAAAAATGAAACTCATCTTCAACCATATCACATGGGACTTTAACATTCACGCTTTCTAATAATGTAAATAAGGTTATTCTTCCGTTTTTGTGTATTTACTATGACAGACAGCCCATGACAGACAGGGTCACGCGACCCTGTCTGTCATGGATGAATTTACCAATCAGATTGAATATGGCGACCGACGACGGGAAACTACGATAGTGTCAGATTGAAAGCCATATTTACAACAATACACAACAATAATTTACGCCTACCTTGCAAACTTATTTTAGTTATATTTTATCAATATTGAAGCGTACACGAAACCAAATGACGTCTGATCTTTACGTTTTAAATTGGAAGTCTTCTTATGACGTCATGTTGTTAATGTACCAAAGACGTCAACAACATTTCGCGGAATTTTAATTTGTGTGATTTTTAAACCAGAGATATGCATGAATACATTTTTATGTTCAGTATTGCAATAAAGAATTGCGGTATAATGATTAAACGGTTCTTTTAAGGAGTTCATGCATGTGTACACGGGGTCGATGCACTCACAAACTTTACATAAACGTCCTTCTAGCTCCTAGTACGTCGGTGATCTAGTTTCGGGGCCGAAATGTAAACTTGTTAAAAACGGAAGAAATAGGTTCTTACACTCGTCTCTATTGAAGATCTGGGATTTCTTCCACTCGTGTGAGAAATTCTACGTCTTTTCACACTCGTGGAAGAAATCCCAGATCTTCAATAGAGACGAGTGTAAGAACCTATTAATATTCCTCAGACATAGGTGACCTTGACCCATTATGACTATCATGTTTAGGCTCTTTGGTTTCTTACTTCCTTGTTTTAAAGTAATTGGTTGATTTAATTTGATTTTTGGTGTTTAACGCCACTTTCAACAATAGTTCAGCTATATCATGGCTACCAGTTTTTAGTGGTGGAGGAAGCCGGAGTACACGGGGAGAACCACCGACCATGGGCAAGCAACTGGCAAACTTCATCACTTGCAGTTGCGATTCGAGTGCACCCTTTTTGTAATTTACAAAGCCGAGTGCGAACCCACGCCGTATTGGTGATAGGCTTGTATGAGTTGTTAGATCCAACGACCTAACTCATTGAGCCCCCAGGGCCCCTTAAAGTAATTGGCCTTGAACGTACCGGATGAAGGTTACTTCAGAAACGAGTCTTGCTTACTTAATTAGATATCTGCTATTTGATTGGTCTTACTCTCAAGTAACATACATGTTTATTGATTGTAAACAGTGAAGAACTTATATTCAAAGCCAAAGCATGATTACAAGTGAAAAACAGCTTGTAGGTAAAATGCACTGATATGTTTTGATGTATAAATATTGTGCTCATGGAGAACATTTTGTGTTGACAAAGACAAAGATAACATTACATCATCGGTGCAAATAGGTTGCAAGAAATAGAACAAGTTGTTTGCAGGTTTTTAATACTTATCCTTGAATTTTATTGGATAATTACATACAGATTATAGGTTGCCAAAAAGAAAAAATAGTTGGTTACAAGTTTTGATATTAGATCTGGATTTTGTTTAATATAGGAAAATAGACAGCAGTTAAACCTGAACATTCTACATGTTTCTACATACCTATATAAGGGTCAGCAAATTTGAGAGCACTTTGGCAGAAATTTGGGATTCATAAACTAGCTGGAATTTATAGCATTGTATTTGGATATATTTATTCCAGTGAAGTCATGTGGCTTGAACTATGAACAATTTCAACGGACATTAAGATATTTTGTGTATTGGTACAAAGGAAATTCCATTTCATAGGAAAGGAATCGAACTACTTCCATGAAGGAAAAGAACATTTATGCCAAGTGATTTAATAGTGAACATTCAGGCCAGTTGTCAACTGTATAATTTTTTTGATCTTGTAATTATTATTAAGTAATTTTGGTAATTCTATTAAAATATAGTAACTTAATTGATTGTTGGTTGTTTATCTCTGTTACTACAATATTCTAGGAAAATAACGTTAAGTAACAGTGCGTTTTAGAGGATGTTTATGTTATTTACCACAAACAAAAAGCACTAGATAAGGAAAAGAGTAGTACCAAGGAGAGGAGAATCCGTATAATATTTCTTAACCCCGTAAAAATAAAAAGATAAAGAGCAATGATAACACTCAATGTTTTGTTTATACCATCATCTGTTATTTTTGTGGCTTTGATCGTTGTTTCTAAGTCTATTGTAGCAGGATTTATCAGTTTCGCTCTTGTTTGATCCTGTTTACATTCTAGACAATGACAATTAAACCGTAACCATATGCTTGGAAATCTGAAAAATAGATTTGTTAATATTTTCTCCAAATTTCTTGTAAGGGAATCATAAATAGATGTTATTATATGACTATGAATATCCTAGATTCTGATTGGACAAAACACTACTTCACTCTCCATTTCAAAATGTGATTATCACCGCTCAAAAGTGCACTCGATGTTAACATTACTTTTGAACACTGTAGCGTGTACCCAAAAATAGTAACAAGGAAAGTCCAGGTTGCTTATTTTGGAAATGTATTCTCTGATTGGTCGATATTTAAAGAAACGGTTTTGCTATCCAATCAGCGTTTTACTAACAACAGCTTGTAATACATCTTATTGTTTTATGTCTACTCCACGTTGTTTTCCTTTTCGTGACATGTTTGTTTTGAATTTTATTCATTTTCCGGTGAAAGTCATAGGTGGATAAGAGGCTCGCTCTTGTATTATTTTGGGAAACCGCATATTTGTTTTTGTTTTTTTGTGATGACTATTACAGTGAAAAAATAAAACCCAAACAAAATATCACTAACCTCGGATTTACTCATATAATAAAACAATTGATGACTTTGGATTTCAGTCAATACCACGATTTATCAACCCCAGAGATCTGATTATCACTTCGGCCGATGGCCGCGGTGATAATCAGATCTCTGGGATTAATAAATCGTGGTATTAACCTCATCCAAAGTCATTAATTGTACATTGCCCGATCCAAACGTAAATACGAAAGCTGAATACGTTGATCATATTCATTGTAGCCAATCGAAAAAAAATTCTAAATTTGCCGTTTAGCATTTCATTGATAATGATTTAACAAGATTTACTCATCTTTGCATGATTCGTTTGTAATGTGTGCAACATTTAAATATGTGGTATGGTAAACATAGACTGCTTCACAGACAATATATTTCATGAATATTCATAGCTTACGGGTACCTATTGTATTATAAACAGGGAACCAGCTCATGCTAAATATACCGTGCTCTATTAGCACACAGCACATGAATGAAACAAGAGTAACACGACGGGTGTCGCATGTAGAGCATGACCTACTTACTCTTCAAGAGCACCTGAGTTCATCCCCGGTTTTTAGTGGGGTTGGTGTATGCTCTATCTTTCGATTTCTGTGTAGTGTTTTGCAGATCAGTCATTGTTTGTTTTCTCCTTTTTCTTTTCGTCAATGTATTGTTTGTCCTTCTTCCATGTACGCCTTGATTACCCTTTGGTATTTTTTAAACTTTTATTTTGACAGGTCGGTGGTTTTCATCCGGGCATTCTGGTTTCCCTCCAGAATCTAAATGATCGGCACGAAATTTGCTAAAAGTGGAGAAATCATGCCCAATACCTTAACTCTTGTATACACCACACGTTCAAATTGATAGATTCATTTTTAAAATAACTTCAATTTACATTTTCTACTTTCAGAATGATTACTATCATCAGGTGTATGGTGTATGAACTGCTGATCCTTTCGGACTATCCTAGTTTATCTCAGATTTTTGATTGGGGCATATGTTGTTCACCATCAACATTCTGTGTTTTGTAACACTGAGCATTGTCTGTCTATGTCTAGTTGTTGGCCACATGTTTGTTTTTCTACAATTATTACGATTTTTTATTTGTTATCACGTGACTATATCTTCTGCCTTACTTACTCTAAAGATTCTCCATGTTCTGTAGTCAGTGTGAGCTGTCTCCCTTTTTGGTTTATTTCAGTTGTAATGTTTATCTACAAATATATGGTTTACTTAGTAGATTTAAATGCTAGGTGTCTAGACACATGCTATATATAACGATCTTTTATAAATGATAAACGAAGTGAAACATGTATATAGAGGCTACCTTGGGGACAAAGAAAAAAACTGGTTTTCTAAGACATCTGTTCTGTTTTGTTCGGGAAAGTCCACCCTATATGAAGGGTCACCGTCAATTATAGCTGACGTACGCGTTATGTTTTATAACGTGTATTTACACTGTACATGGATGAACTGGCATGGATTGAAAATATTCAATCTTAAAAGTCCTAGATTTATTAAAAAGATAAAAATCATTATAAAACGGTATCTTAACATTTAAAAATAACGTTTATTATTGGATATTTCAATTATTCTTTTTTTTTTTATCTTAACGATTTCCATATGTTTCGTCTGTTTTGACAACAGATCTGGACGCACAAAACAATGGCATGGACATGGAAAGTGTTCGAGTCGACTCGTCATTTCCATCTATTCCTTATGACTGTCTTGAGCCTATGCAACGAGTTTACCCTGCAATTATGTATTGAGGTGGGAAAATGAGCGGTCATGTATGTATGTGTGTTAAGTGTATTGAGGTTACTTCTGGTTCTGTGATGTTTCTATTTGATTTTGGAAAAGTTTCGATAGCGTGGTATTTTTTTTGTGGCGTAAATAAATGGTAACAGTGTGCATTATTTTATCGCTTAATTTGGGGGGTCTTTCTGGTAGTCGTATAACCACCATGAAACGGCCACTGCGATATAGCCAAAACATAGTAAAAATTACATTAAACACCAACAACTCAAACCTCATTAGATTCTTTGGATCTCAATATTCATTACTTCCAGTCCTATATATATTTTGGATGGACTTACATTGTTTGTAACGCTTGTTGTTGAGAAAGGTCGAATCAGACATCGGTTTAGAACAGTACACTTCTTTGTGACAGCAGACACTAACAAAAACAAGTTGATATATCATATTAGAATATTCTTTACTGCAAAATTATTTGGATAGATGAGATGCAGATAATGACAGAATCGAGAATTGGTCAGTGACAGAATATCGTTTATATAGCGGAAGTTGGAATTACAAGTTTGGGCTCATTAATATTCTTGAGGGAAATCTGCCTCGTATGTGTGTAGAAACATATCGGCGAGCAGCGAAGCACAATTTGTATCAATTGGAATACCAATCATCTGTTTAAAAAAACTGAAGAAACATGTAGTCTTAACAAAAATATAAAGTCAATGATTGTTAGTTATAATCACATTCTTTCATTCACTACGTCCGTGATACTTCACTGTTTTATCTTATTTTGAACTTTATTCAGCATGGAAGTACAAATGCAAATATAAAAAGATTATTAGAAGACCATATCTTCATCGACCCAACTATCATCCCTCGATTGCGCCGCGGTATGATATCCTAGCTGATATTGTCAAGGTCGTGCATTAACCTGTATATAATAAGTGCACATTGTATTCTTAATAAACAATATCATAGAAAACTTACAGTCCTTGTTTCTAGGAAGTGAATGTTGGTACCTGCAGTTTCGAACCTGTGACGTGCATTGAAATTCCGCCAAAAATGGCCAATTCCATTCCTCAAATAATTACAACACATTTGTCTCATGACTCCTGAAAAAAAATCACGGGTGGTTTACTACGTCACACGCACGGATACTTGAACATCGCCTCGAGGTAGGTTTATGCAGTTAGCATACATTCATTGCGTGGAAACCCGTCAGTTTTGCAAACACTTCTGTACAGTTAAAATTTCGGGCAAGGATACCGAAGTGTTTGCAAAACTGACGGGTTTCCACGCAATGAATGTATGCTAACAATGAAGTCTGATATGTGGGTCCTTCGGTGAACTACTTGGTTTTGTTAGTTTTCCTTTTTTAATTTGTACAACTGAATAAACCTTCCTCGAGGCGATGTTCAAGTATCCGTGCGTGTGACGTAGCAAACCATCCGTGAAAAATTGTTATCGTGTGAACAGGTTATCCCTCTTTAGGTGATTGATTGATTGATTAATTGTTGTTAAACGTCAAATGAGAAGTATTTAAGTCATATTCGACGTAATATGTCAACATATGATCGACAGAACGTTCAATTAAGATCTTGGTTAGAAATATGACATATTTCCTCGTTGCTGTGTACACCCCACTTTTTCCCCCAACTAAAAGATGCACTGGGGTAAAGCTGATGACCGTAACTGTAATTACGGTCATCCCAAGATAGCGGACGTGGAATCAGGTAACAATCTTTTTTGTCGATTAAATTGTTTCTATAATGTATTTTAAATGGCACATGCATTGGTACGATAGTAATATGTGAACCTATTACAAGGAAATCACAAATTATGACTGAAAAATGTATATATGAAAGAGAAAATCCGATTTTAAAAAATCGCTAAGATGACCGTAACTGAAAACTGAGCTTTACCCCTGTGAAGATGGGCGTCCGATGGTTGTGTGGGTCGAATCATATACACATCTAGATGGGGCGTATATGTTTGTTTCATATGTAGCAAAACAACACAGCTTGTGTCAACTGATAGTGAGCAGAGTTGTCAGAGGTGGCGATAACAATTTAAAAATGGACACAACATTTGAACACTTTATGAACAAGAGGCAGGGCTTTCCAAGGCAGCAGGGCACAGGGAAAATTGCCCGTCTAATTGCATTTTTCCCCAGGCTACTTTGTTTTCAAAAATGAAAATGTCAAAGTGAGGGTAAAATATCGAGTTGTTTTGCATACTGGTTTTGCAGGATCTCCCCTTCCACTTTAGGATTACCACTTGAAAATGAGTGGAATTCCCTGAAGAGGGATATATATCGTTTGATTGCTTGATTGTATACAATTATAGTCTTTGGTAGAGGTCGATATGAGTTTTTATGGACATAAGAAATCAATATTGACCTCAGCCGATTATAGTCTTTTGTAGAGGTCGTTATGAGTTTTTATGGACCTAAGAAATTAATATTAAAAACTCATATCGACCTCTACAAAAGACTGCAATTGTTTTATTACATAACAAATCAAAGTGAAAGTGAAAGCCAGTCGATATGGCTTTTAATCAAGTCAGTGTGACGTCATGCATAATGCTATGAAATGTGAAAGTGAAAGCGAGTCGATATGGTTTCTAATCAAACAATATCAGAATTTACAGAATGTCATGTGACAGCCTTTCATCCAATGAATATTTTCAAATTAACTCATTATGTAATAATATATATTATAACATATATTTAGATCTTTTTAGAATCCAACTCTGATGCACACCACCCCTGCAGTAGGTAGCTTCACTGAGTCTCTATATCTGAAGCCCGGCTGTGTTCGCTGATAGAATTTGTGTTTATTATTCGGAGAGATATTTTATGGAGTATTTGGAAGATACAGCAAAATAAGATTGTAAGGACACTTATGTAATTCAGGTATCAGTAGAATGAAGGAAGATCCAGGTCTTCAAAAAGGGTTGCAATACCAAATGAACATAAAACATACCAATGATTGGACAGGATGACCTCTTTCGTAAATGTCGTCCGGTAAAAGGTTTATGTACCAAGCGGATTGTCAATTACTAATTCCGTTATCAAACATTCTACTTAACCTAATTTACATGCAAACGTGATATCGTTAGATGCCTTGTCTGCAGGAACAACAGCCTACTTGTCGGTCAAATAAAAGCTAAATTACGACATGTGTGCTCTTACAGATAGATGTTGTGCGAGTGCTCAATGACCCGTTAAGGTTTGTTAATCATACTTTGTATCAACAAACTCACAGCCTCAACTAAATTTGAAAAGAGTGTGTGTCATCTCTCTGACGTTATGCCCACTATCTGACATACTCTACGATAGAATCCATAAAAAGTGTATGAATGTAGTCTCACAATATTTCGACAGTTTTGTCTAACAAATATCGAACATAGGTGTTGCTGACAACTAATATACATGTATAACGCAAAACAACGTGTAATACAGTCAACAAAATGACCACCTACCATGTAAAATTGATCACTCCGAAAAATACCTGATGTTTGAGGGGTCATGGGTNTGATACCATATTGATATACTTTCAAGACTGTTTAGTATACATTTAATGCTCGCAAAGACAAAAATTGAAAAAAATCAAAAATCCTCAAAAAGCTGCGACAGGGTGTAAATATTAGCCTCAAACGGCAAGTTCGTCCCAAAATTTTCAATGCTAACTTGTTTTGTCTTCAAGAGGATATATAGGAGGACTTAAAACAGTATGTTAACATGGAAGATGGGGGTGTACGGGGGGTTATGTTAGACCACAGACTAATACTGATGAGAAAATATTATGCGATTTTCGGCAGGGTAAGGGGTAATGTTTTGCCGCTAGAAGTCCTATACAGGGTGGTACTAGGACAAATTTTATTTTAAAATGTCTCCATGACATAATTTCACACGACAGATGTATAATTTGGTTGTCAATTTATATCATGAAAAAGATATTACACGCTTTGGGCTGAATAGAGCTAAAATCGGCAAAAATTATATAATATTCCATTTTTCTGCAATCTACACTACAAAAGATGTTTTTTGATGATGTAATGGGTTTAATTTTCCACAAATGCAATAGTTTTAATAAATCCATTATAAAAATATCATCAAAGTTGTGTAATATTTTGTCTATTGAAAACAAAAGGTGAAAAATATCGTCTTAACGCAATTTTATCAGGGGTAGGGATAGATTTTTTGCCTCCTACGATTACTGAACTTCATAAAATATTAATAACTTGTATTCATTTGAACGATAATATAATCAGCTATCCACCAAACCCCAGTTTGTATGTTCTAATAGTTGTTCATAAGCTACGAGACCCCAGCAACAGTGAAGAATGTAAAAATCTGAAAATCCGGCAAAATTGTCGAAAGGATGTTAAAAAGGGCTCAAAAATGTAAGTTCATCCCAATATATTCAATGTTAACATGTTTTTTCTTCAAAAGGACATAACAAAGGACCAAAAAAAATTAGTGGAGTTCGAAGGTGGGGAGGGGGGGGGGGTGCACGGTAGGCTGTCTCAGCCCATGGCCTATAGGGCTTTCCAAGGCAGCAGGGCACAGGGCAAATTGCCCGTCTAATTGCATTTTTCCCCAGGCTACTTTGTTTTCAAAAATGAAAATGTCAAAGTGAGGGTAAAATATCGAGTTGTTTTGCATACTGGTTTTGCAGGATCTCCTCCTCTTCCACTTTAGGATTACCATCTCCTACTTGAAAATGAGTGGAATGCCCTGAAGAGGGATATATATCGTTTGATTGCTTGATTGTATACAATTATAGTCTTTGGTAGAGGTCGATATGAGTTTTTATGGACCTAAGAAATCAATATTGACCTCAGCCGATTATAGTCTTTTGTAGAGGTCGATATGAGTTTGTATGGACCTAAGAAATTAATATTAAAAACTCATATCGACCTCTACAAAAGACTGCAATTGTTTTATTACATAACAAATCAAAGTGAAAGTGAAAGCCAGTCGATATGGCTTTTAATCAAGTCAGTGTGACGTCATGCATAATGTTATGAAATGTGAAAGTGAAAGCGAGTCGATATGGTTTCTAATCAAACAATATCAGAATTTACAGAATGTCATGCGACAGCTTTTCATCCAATGAATATTTTCAAATTAACTCATTATGTAATAATATATATTATAACATATATTTAGATCTTTTTAGAATCCAACTCTGATGCACACTACCCCTGCAGTAGGTAGCTTCACTGAGTCTCTATGTCTGAAGCCCGGCTGTGTTCGCTGATAGAATTTGTGTTTATCATTCGGAGAGATATTTTATGGAGTATTTGGAAGATACAGCAAAATAAGATTGTAAGGACACTTATGTAATTCAGGTATCAGTAGAATGAAGGAAGATCCAGGTCTTCAACAAGGGTTGCAATACCAAATGAACATAAAACATACCAATGATTGGACAGGATTACCTCTTTCGTAAATGTCGTCCGGTAATAGGTTTATGTACCAAGTGGGTTGTCAATTACTAATTCCGTTATCAAACATTCTACTTAACCTAATTTACATGCAAACGTGATATCGTTAGATGTCTTGTCTGCAGGAACAACAGCCTACTTGTCGGTCAAATAAAAGCTAAATTACGACATGTGTGCTCTTACAGATAGATGTTGTGCGAGTGCTCAATGACCCGTTAAGGTTTGTTAATCATACTTTGTATCAACAAACTCACAGCCTCAACTAAATTTGAAAAGAGTGTGTGTCATCTCTCTGACGTTATGCCCACTATCTGACATACTCTACGATAGAATCCATAAAAAGTGTATGAATGTAGTCTCACAATATTTCGGCCGTTTTGTCTAACAAATATCGAACATAGGTGTTGCTGACAACTAATATACATGTATAACGCAAAACAACGTGTAATACAGTCAACAAAATGACCACCTACCATGTAAAATTGATCACTCCGAAAAATTCCTGATGTTTGAGGGGTCATGGGTTAGGATTATGGTGTTTAACGCCACTTTCAACAATATTTCACCTATATCTTGGCGGTCAGTTTTATCGGTGGAAGACACTGGAGAAAACCATCGACCTGCTGCAAGTCACCAACAAACTTGATCACACAATGCTGTATGGAGTACACTTCGTCCTGAGTGGGATTCGAACTCACAACGTTAGTGGTGATAGACAGAGGGAGGAGAACTCACAACGTTAGTGTTGATAGACAGAGGGAGGAGAACTCACAACGTTAGTGGTGATAGACAGAGGGAGGAGAACTCACAACATTAGTGGTGATAGACAGAGGGAGGAGAACTCACAACTTTAGTGGTGATAGACAGAGGGAGGAGAACTCACAACGTTAGTGGTGATAGACAGAGGGAGGAGAACTCACAACGTTAGTGGTGATAGACAGAGGGAGGAGACCTCACAACGTTAGTGGTGATAGACAGAGGGAGGAGAACTCACAACGTTAGTGGTGATAGACAGAGGGAGGAGAACTCACAACGTTAGTGGTGATAGACAGAGGGAGGAGATCTCACAACGTTAGTGGTGATAGACAGAGGGAGGAGAACTCACAACGTTAGTGGTGATAGACAGAGGGAGGAGAACTCACAACGTTAGTGGTGATAGATAGAGGGAGGAGAACTCACAACGTTAGTGGTGATAGACAGAGGGAGGAGAACTCACAACGTTAGTGGTGATAGACAGAGGGAGGAGAACCTTAGTGGTGATAGACAGAGGGATGAGAACCTTAGTGGTGATAGACAGAGGGAGGAGAACCTTAGTGGTGATAGACAGAGGGAGGAGAACGTTAGTGGTGATAGACAGAGGGAGGAGAACCTTAGTGGTGATAGACAGAGGGAGGAGAACCTTAGTGGTGATAGACAGAGGGAGGAGAACTCACAACGTTAGTGGTGATAGACAGAGGGAGGAGAACTCACAATGTTAGTGGTGATAGACAGAGGGAGGAGAACGTTAGTGGTGATAGACAGAGGGAGGAGAACGTTAGTGGTGATAGACAGAGGGAGGAGAACCTTAGTGGTGATAGACAGAGGGAGGAGAACGTTAGTGGTGATAGACAGAGGGAGGAGAACGTTAGTGGTGATAGACAGAGGGAGGAGAACGTATGTGATCCAAGTTTGTCGGAGATATCGACTCTGAGATAGTAATAAAAACGTACATATCTAATTTAGTGCACACTGCAAGCTTCTAGAATATTCTTCATCACATATATCTACAATCAATGGATATAAGTATTCGTCATCCTCGATTTTATGCTATATATTTCATTTAAAATCATATTTTTTCAACAACAAATTTTTAAAGCTATTTCTGGGCAGATATTCATGAAATTTATTTCGAGACACGCAGAATTCTTTGAATTTTATTTGTTTTTCTGATAGTAATTTTTGTCTGCATGCTTTTTGTTTTCTGGTGATTTAAACATAAATGTTGATTTTTCCGATTTTCTTTTTGTTAAAATATATATAGCAAATTTGACGTCAGAAAACAAAAATCAAATCATAAGAAAATAAAGGCAATCTAACGGGAAATCAAGCTAAAATAATCAAATAATATTTAAGTATTTCTGCCTCTTCCGGTGCAAAAATGATCAAAATCCGTTTAGAAATGATTTCACAATATATTGTTTTTGCAAAATGTGGTTAAACAACATTATTAAGAAAATATTGGTGAGTCCTGCTAATTTAGGTCACGGGGTACTGTAAGGTCCTGAATGATTACCTGAAGGATTATTCTAAACTGTGACACGTGGACGACCTGTGGACTCCTGTTGGGCAACTGCGAACGGGGTTGCAATGACAAAAAATCTTTCAAATTTAATTGAAAGAGGCCGGTGTTTACAAGAATTTACCCTTTGGGCACCCCAAACGCTGGAAGTTCGGAATTTCCCATATGTGTTTCAGTGGGGTGAAAAAGGATGTTATAAGTTGCTGAAATCCATCGATTAATGTAAAATACACACTTTTTTCACTTCTTGCACATATTTTTAACATGTTATGTTATAACCTATGCATGGTTTAATCCTAATAAGCTATACCGAATATAGAACACTATTTTTATTAGAGGGCTAAAACCCTACTTTAAATAGACTAATCCATTTTTCGCGGGGAAAATTGATGCAGATGATTGTTGTTTTATCTTGGACAATAGTTTATAAATATAGAATCTTGACAATGTAAAGGGAAGATGCTATGTTATATTTATTCATTTGTTTGATTCTGGAATATTGTTGATCATTGATTTAAACGGGAAAAAAGGGGGTGAATTTTACAGTTAAATAAATGTTACGTTTCGACAGTTTAACCCGTCACGTAATCTGGGTCACGGGTCACTGTGAGTAGCATGTGTAGTCTATTTTTATCTTGGACAATAGTTTATAAATATAGAATCTTGACAATGTAAAGGAAAGATGCTATTTTATTATACGGTTTGCAAAACCGTATTTACTTGTGGCCTTCCGGCCATTTTTGTTTGTTTACATGACAACCGTCATGATCTTATCACCTGTCGAGACATAAGATGGCTCATCAAAATATAGATCTGGTGCTTGTTAGATAACACTACACTTTGAATGTTACTACTTTTGCAGATTTTAAGATAACTTATCGTGTCTCAAATGGTAAATGTTTTACTATGACAAATTGTCAGGAGGATTAAAATGCCGATATTTATATTGTTTCTCTTGCTTGTATTATTACGCTAGTTTTCATTCATAAAAATTAACGACTTGTCCTACATTCAATTTTACGATAAATCTAGTTGTGTATGTTCTGTTTTCATTTTTTTTTTGACATTGTATAATAATGCTTGATTTTTGTAGCGCTTTGAGTATCAATTATTGTGTAAATAAAGTATTTATGTCGTTTCCTTTTAATGGGATTCCCCTTATAAGCTCATTAATTATTTCCCGCCATATACGACCGAAGTACGACAGTAAACGAAATAGTTCACAGTGATCGTGCGCAAATTTAAGGAATCGGTTCTAATTAGTTTAATTTTGAGAACAGAATCAGCATAACAGAAATAATGAAAAACATGGCATTGACGTAGGACGCTCTTTAAGCCTTTACTAAGATGCGAACAGTTACTGGCGTAGTAATTTAATCTATTATTTTTGCGTGGGTTTGTTGACAAACATTTATCAAAGGTAGAACAACATATGAAAAGTGCATGATGAAATATAAGTAAGATCTAGCATAATTAAGGGGAGATAATTGGACTTATTGATGTTATTTTGTTGTTCTGTGTCGGTGACCTCAAAAGCAAATCACCTCTTAGGGAAAGACCATTTAACTTGAAAAGGGGGGGGGGGACAAAAAAAATAAATATTCTAAGTTCTAACTCTCGTCTTGTCCGAAAAAAAATTTTCTGAACGAAAAAAAACCCCCATAACCTGCAAGTTAACCAAAGCTAGTACACCATATGAAAATGTGCATGAAAAAAAAATAATTGCGGATCTGCATAATCAAGAGGGAGCTAATTGGACTTGAGGATACTTTCATGTTGACCTATGTAGATGACATTGTAAGAAAATCTACTCCTCTGGTTTGTAAGATGTCAATGAAACTTTAACCAAAGGAAGTAAATCCAATC
>MJUT01043787.1:238085-248806 GCA_002080005.1 Gigantidas platifrons
GGTTTCATAAATAACATAGTATTTGATGGAGGAGACACCAGCTTTGAATGTTTCAACCGAGCCACTCAAAACTAAGAGCTGTGACAGCCTGTTTCAGTCAAATATCTTACAAGAGAAAATCTAACGATTATTGTCTTTGTCGAGTCTTACAAGGAAGGATACATGTGCAGTAATTTCCTCATGGGTGACTTAAGTCTTTCTTTTTCAATAATAGCTATATTTTCGTTTCATACAGCATGACAAGTCAAGCATCGTTACTTCTGTCTTCGGGACCCGGGTTGCTGAAGGAGTTAGGTAGTTGGATTACCTATCAACTCATACAAGCCTATCACCAATACGGCATGTGTTCGCGACCGGCTTTGTAAAATACAAAAATGGGTGAATTCGACTCGCAGCCGCAGCTGATAAAGCTTATCAGTAGCTTGCCCATGGTTGGTGGTTCTCTCCGGGTACTCCTGCTTCTTCCACCACTAAAACTTGTCGCCATGATATACTAGTAGATGAAATATTGCTGAAAGTGGCGTTAGACACAATAAATCAAATCAATCAAATCAAATCACTTATGTCTTCAAGATTGGGTCAGGTCAAATGTTGTGGCATGCCACCAACACCTGATCAATGTGGTTCCCTGTCTGTTGATGACGAACCTGACAGCAGCCTGCATGCTTTAATTAACAATTAACGACACACTGAAATGGACTATTCGTACCTGTAAAAAGCGGACACCTCCATTGGACTGGTACTCTTGTCTACCATGTAAAGCTTTTCTGTTGTTCATAGCTAATAAATGGCCTGGTTTTAGTCTTACGGTTACCTGAAATACGTTAACATATATCATAGACTCAGATCAGCGTTCGGACGCAAATCGGCGTCCACTGAGTTACCTGAAATATGTTAACTTATAGAGTCAAGCCTGTATTCAGAGGACACCTTTGGGGAAAAGAAAACGTGGTCCTTAAAGACAGGTAACCTCTTAAAAGAGGTTCAATTAATATAAAATTACCTATGAAAGGACAAGAAAAAGGTGATATTTTAACACAGGTGACTGTGAACAGGTTGGACTGTATATCCGTTTGGTTAGAACCATACGATCACGCATTGACGACCCTGCAGCATAGTGTTTGCCAACAGTAGTGTTCAACACTCCTTTATAACCCTTATATAAATCATTGTAAACTTCCGCCAAAATATTGTATTTAACTAATGATAATAGGTGTTACCTAACTTGGGACGAAGTCCAATATTTTTTTTTAGAACAATATTAACTCAGATATATATGGACCTATAATTTTTTTTTCAAAGTAGACCGGGGGCGGATCCAAACTTTCTTAAAATAGGGGAGAAATAAGGGGACCCAAACCCAACGTCTCAATTTCACGTAAAACATTATTTCGGACAGGAGGAGGAAGAAATGAAACTCTCTTGAATGATAGTGTCAGTCCCATGTTTAATGGGCTAGAACACACTGCGATTTTGGGTCATTTTTTAAACATTCATAACCGGAACTAGTTCCAGAGTTTCAACTATACATACAGCATTTTAATTAACGAGTTTATTACCAATCTATGAGTTGAAAAGAAGGTACGAAACGTCTCATTATACACTTTTACTCCACGAAACATTTTAATCCTCTAGAGGATTACAGATTTTTCCACCACTGGTTCAGCGGGGTTAAAACGCCTTAATAATGGGAGAAATTACATTATTGATTAGGAGTTGTAAATTTCAAGACATAAATACATAAATATATAAATATAAACCATGTCAGTGACGAAACAGTGACTACTGGGTGGATGATACACCCGGTGAATAATAGTCCACCAGCAGTGGTATCTACCCAGTGATATACATGTACATATACTTGACATTCCTATTGATACCTACAGTGTCTGGTGAATATATGATTGCCTTTGCAAATTTCTGGTACGCTTTATAATACCGTTCTACATCTTCCTGTAAAAGAGGGACAAATATGTTTTCTTATAACTTGTGTTCACGGACTAGTGTCACCAAGATTCAATATATTTATGAAATACTAGTATGTAGAACCAGTTCATCAATTGAACATATTCCTTATAATTTAGCTTTTACAACAACATTTTATGATTCCTCGATTTCTATCGCGATTATTTCATTTTAATTTGTCGTTGGCGAATGAATATGTTGGCGACGTCGCAATACCAACCCATGTTATTAAGTATAACCAACGTTGCTCTAGGTGGATTAGCCAATGAGATTGCAGTATTTACATCAAATTAAATTATCATGCATAAAGTTCAAGATTAGGACTTGCTACTCCCCTAGTTATATGTGAAATATAAATAAAAATAAACAAGCCTACTTTGGTGGAGGGAAAAAAATCTGATTCAGAGTTTTTGTCATAATGTTACATTCTGGAAAAAAATTTCGCGCTTTGCACGACAAAAAAAATAAATATTCTAACTCTCGTGTTGTCCAAAGAAAAATTTCTGAATGAAACAAAAAACCATAACCCCCCCCCCCCTGGGGAAGTTAAATGGTCGGTCCCTTACTCTTCTGTGTTATGTTTTATGTTCGTCTTCGTTCTGTGTATTGTGACCAATGTTGTCTCTGTCTCTGGAGTTTTCATTTTTGATTGTCCCTTCGGTGTTCCCTAACGATCATTTATTATCGCCTTACCTGTGGAACAGATAATGGTCCCTCCATTCCAGGATGCCAGTTGACAGTAACAATCTGTAAATCAATGAACACTTAAATGTGTCTATGTATTTTGTTTCTACTGTAATGCAGTGTAACCTGTCAAGGCATATCCATAATAAACTGAGATATCAGGAATAATTAACCATAGGCGATTTTAGCTATCTTGGTTAGACCATTTGGTGTACTTGCCCTAAAGAGTTTTAAATTATATGGTTTTCCACTCTTCGAACTTTGAACCGGGAGTGATTACGGTGAAATCAGAAACGCGTCGTCACATGTGTACTTAATTTGATATCTATGTTTTTTCCTGTCTAATCCGAACTGCAAGTAAGAACAATGTCCGCTGTATGCAATACTGACCTGTGTAATCCGAACTTCGGTCTAACCCAGATAAAAATGATTGAAATTGTGTCCGGTATAGATGGGTTACACTGCATTGCAATATTTGAAATAATTGACATGTTCAAAACATCAAAGTTAATTAAGGCAGAACTTCTTTCGTCTGGTCATTGAAAATGAAAAATGCAATGTTAGTTTGAAAAATGACAATGGCTACATTAAGTGGTCATACATATTCATGTTATGGATATCGTTATTTACTCTGTTCACGATTTTTAGATTAGATTTTGGAACTGTTTTTTTGTCTGGACCTCCCTTTTCCCGGTTGACCCCCCTTTTTCCACAATGTTGAATTTCACTTAATTTACTATTTTCCCCTTAAATACGTATAGTACGGACCCCCCTTTTCCCGGTCGACACCCCTTTTTCCACAAAGTTGAATTTCACTTAACTTTACTAAACATACACGTATTTAAGGGAAAAAATAAAGTTAGTGAATTTCAACTTTGTGCAAAATGAGGTGTCAACCGGGAAAAAGGGGGGGGATCCAGACTACACTTGCTTAAGGGAAAAAAATTAATTTATTGAAATTCAACTTTGTAGAAAAAGGGGGGTCAACCGGGAAAAAGGGGTGGGGGTCCAGACGTCGATTGCCTGTGCGTCATGATGGTTATTCAAGAAAGGCGCACTAAATTAGATATCTATAGTTTTGATGGTGATTGAACGATCACTGAATGAAAGGTTACATAACATACCTCCAAATGAAATGTTTTTCGATGTCAGTATATCGGAAAAAACAGATACATGTTGTACAAGAAACACCTAAATTCAATAAGATTTACCTATATTACCTTTGATATCTATCATGCTCTTAGCTATAACTTTAATTTTTGAATTTTGGTGTTTAACGCCACTTTCAACAATATTTCAGCTATATCATGGCGACCAGTTTTAGTGGTGGTGGAAGCCGGAGTACCCGGAGAGAACCACCGACCATGGGCAACCAACTGGTAAACTTTATCACATGCGGCTGCGAGTCGAGTGCACCTTTTTTTTTAATTTACAAAGCCGGGCGCGAACCCACGCCGTATTGGTGATAGGCCACCAGTATGAGTTGTTAGATCCAACGACCTAACTCATTGAGCCACCCGGACACCTCCGCTTAGCTATAAATATGTTGGCTCTGCACGTACTACTTGATGAAGGTTATTGCAGAAACGCAGTCTGAGCACTAATTTGGTTATCTACGTTTTTATAATGATATTTACCTCCTGTTTATCGTTTAGAACGATATGTGGCCTCTGGATCTGCATCTTAACTGGACGTTCTCTGGAAATATTTTACACACTTTTGTTTTCATATATATATTTCTATATTTTAACAGTTAACAAAAAATATTTGACGGAATTGTAAAGCAAAAACATTGCAACTCAGTCAATTGGTTCTGTACCAGTCGTTTCGGGCTTGTGTTTTTGTTTGTTTGTTTGTTTCTATAGAAATTTTGTTTATGCTTATATATAATGATCATGTAGTTATGGAAATTAATTTATAAAATTTGTTCACGTCAAGATATAGCTCAAATACTACTAAAGTTGACGCTAAACACCAACCAATCAAATATCGTAAAAATCTTATATTAAGTTACGATGAGTGTATGACTGTTGTTCAACACATAAGTTATAAGTTATTATTTTATTCATGAGATGATGATGTTAACTGCTTTGTGCTAGACTAACACAGTCAGTTGAATTTTCATTGTTCTAAAGCGACAGCACGCAGGTCGCGATCATTCTCCATTCTGATACAATATCTTGACACGTTTTGCATTTTGTGGATAGACAGCAAACACCAGCTGAATAGTATCCGTCGTCATTCTGACCCAACTGGAGATCGAAGCCACAATCTTCTGCACTCCATTCTAGTACGCCAACATTTACAACAATGTGGCGGTCCAACACCAACAACGGACTATTAGATCCAACTATTTGCAAAAATATGGATATTATTGCATATACGGATTAGTGTGCCAATACTATCCACAATTACCGGGTATACAGTGAGACCTGTCTAAATAAATCGGAATTCTGTGTAAATTACACCTAAAATCTAATCAACATTAATACGATGCAACCTGTCTAAGTAAACCGGAAATCCGTGTAAACTTACCATCCATTTTAGCACCAATGCATGAAATCTGTTTTAATTTGTCCTGTCTAATTCGGTCACCTGTCTATTCCAACCAATATACTCCAATGCATGATAACTGTTTAAATTTATCCTGTCTAATCAAACCATGATAGTCGTCTTTTCTACATTTGTTAATATATTCACACATGCTTCAATGCATATGATTTGATTTGATTTGATTTTTGGTGTTTAACGCCACTTTCAACAATATTTCAGCTATATCATGGCGACCAGTTTTAGTGGTGGAGGAAGCCGGAGTACCCGGAGAGAGACCACCGACCATGGGCAATCAACTGGTTAACTTTATCACTTGCGGCTGTGAGTCGATTGCACCCTTTTTTGTAATTTACAAAACCGGGCGCGAACCCACGCCGTATTGGTGATAGGCTTGTATGAGTTGCTAGCTCCAGCGACCTAACTCATTGAGGCACCCGGGTCCCTCAATATATATGAGAGTATTGCTAAATCTTTAGTTTTCCGTGTTGTGTTTCGTAAATCATTGTTTGTCCTTTTGGTCATTGTCTGTCCTACAATTTACGGCTTCTGATGACCTCTTTAGTACCTTAAAACATTTCTTATTGACCTTAGGTAATACCTCTTGTAATGAATTCTCTCGTAGGTAGCTGGTATTTTTGTCAGAATTTCAAAATCTTCCGGATGTTCAATTCTGAATAATTCCGCTACATGGAACACATCTAATAAGATACTATCTCCTCCTATTACACTATTATCAAATCTACAATGATATTCAATGCCATTCCTGATTTGATTCTAAACTTATACGTGTTTACACATTTGTAAAAGAGTTATGTCCCCTACGACGGTCTAGAAAGAACAAGGGAACGTACAAAGCATTTGAGTACAGTTTTTTCATAATTTGTAAACATTTGAACCTTGTCAGAGGATGGCTTTATAACACATAGAAAATTCACAAGTTATTACAACATTTAATAAGGAAACACATTATAGTCCATTATAGGAAAAAATTAGTTATTTTCATTGAACTTTGCATGAAAAGGAACACGTCTTAAAGGGGATTAACTCCTGTACAACGTATGATTTTAGAATCAAAGTCGAAAATTTGCAGTCGGGCTATTCTATACACTATTCTATTAGTTGTGCACAAGATGTGCGGAGTATATAAAATACATACATTGTCCCTCAGTTGGAGATGTGAACGAGAGCATCATGTTTGAGAAATATAATCAAATATTCAAAGTCAAAATAAAATAAAACCCACTAATTTTCTTTGTGAGTATCGCCTTCAATCGAACTGTTCTTTTAACCAGTTTCTTTTTCGATAAGGATGTAGTAGTGGTCGCGAGCATATCGCAGTTGCATTTACCTATTCAATCAGTGACTACTACCACTAACTTGTGTGAGTTAGATTTCGGCTAGTTCCATGGAATTTGCGATGCAACACTGATAAAGTTTACCAATGACATGCGGGGGTCGGTCATTTTCACCTGGCACTACGGATTTGTTCAACTAAAAAACTTACCAACACGATATGAATGGATATGAAAGCATCCCATGCCAAGCCCAACGCATATCTGATACGATTTCAAGATAAGTTGCACTGGGGATAAGGAATTATTCACCTTGGCGGGTCATCTGATTTCACCACCAGTATTTAATGGGTTCGTGGTTAACTATATTAACGGGTGCCACTAGTGGAGCAGGAACTGCTTACCCTTCCGCAGCACCTGAGTTCACCCTCGGTTTTTAGTGGGGTTCGTGTTACTCGATCTTTAGTTTTATATGTATGTTTTGTAGATCGTTGTTTGTCCTTTTGTACCTTTTCGTTTGGCCATTGTATTGTCTGTAATTCTTCGTTATACGGTTTCTGATTGCCCCTTTGGTATCTTCAAACTCTTCTTTGTGTTGATTTTAGTTTTCTGTGTAGTATTTTGTCCATCGGTGTTCGTCCTTTTGTACTTTTTCATTTTACAATTACATGGTTTATCCTTCTGCGATTTACGCCTTCAGCATATCCCTGTATTATCTTCAAACGTTTCTTTTACTAGACTGTCAAGATTAAGAAATATTTTAAACTTACTGTATTGAGTGAAATAATTGAATCCCAGGCGATGCCTCATAGTATATTAAGTCCATGTGGCATGGTAGCTGGACAGAAGTGTATGCAGGGTTAATTGGATTTGGCATGGCTCTAACATCAAATACCTGTAAATACCTCATTGTCAGTTGAGAAATGCTACTTTGCTTACAAGTATGAGAAACCAAATCAGC
Organism: Gigantidas platifrons; assembly: GCA_002080005.1. Classification (NCBI taxonomy): domain Eukaryota; kingdom Metazoa; phylum Mollusca; class Bivalvia; order Mytilida; family Modiolidae; genus Gigantidas; species Gigantidas platifrons. Next base: position 245,541 of record MJUT01043787.1, read on the forward strand.
AACATTCTTTTGGGATTGATCAGAATGTTCCGACACTATTAACTATCACTAACATTGTGAGTTTCAATCCCGCTCATGACGAGGTGTACTCTATACAGCATTATGTGTTAAAGTTTGTCAGGAATTTACGACAGGTCGGTGGTTTTCTCAGGGTACTCCAGTTTTCTCCAGCAATATAACAGAAGGCCACGATATAACTGAAATATTGTTGAAAGTGGCGTTAAACACCATAACCCCTCGGATATTCATAGAGCTACATATTTCCTGTATTACTCAAACAATTACCAGTTTATTGAGTAAAATGTCAACTATTCAAATACAAATATTAAAAAACAATAATTATATTTGGCTGAAGAAAATTGCAAATAAAATAGAATAAATAAATTTGTAGAAAATGCTTGAATTTGATTGGTTAGAATTTTTTTATCCATCATGTCATAGATAAAAATTTTAACCGGAAGTTGGGGTCTCAATTGGGAAAATTTTTAATTTTAATTCTTTTTTAGCAATTATTATCCGTCAAAATATTTTTAGGACAAGAAAAAAATAATTAATTAGGAATTGATTTATAAGGATTGATCACAATTTTTTGTTCGGTTCATTCGAAATAAAGTCAAAAATGTGGTACACACCCTTGCGTAACCCGATTCGCGGGTTACCCAGTGTGTACCACATTTTTGAGTTTATTTCTTCATGAGCCGAAAAAAAATTGAGATAAATCCTTAAATAAAATAAGATCCCACGAAAAAATGCAGATGAGCTTAGCTCATAAACGTCATAGAAAATCGTGATGTCATATGAAATCGACGTTATTTGGCAACATGTACGCTTCAGTTTCGGTTTGTTTGTTTTTTATTTGTTTGATGGTGTCTTACGCCAATTTCAACAGTATTTCAGTTATATCGTGGCCGTCAGTTTTATTGGTGGAGGAAAACGGAGAAGCCGGAGATAGCCACCGACTTGTCGCAAGTCACTGACAAACTTTATCACATAATGTTTAACACCTCGCACTGATCGTGATTCGAGCTCACAACATCAGTGGTGATAGGCACTGATTGCATAGGATCACGACAACGACGGCCCGCTTCAGTTTCGCATAAAATCTAATAATTAATAATCTCATGGATAGGCGATGTTTGTCTTTTCTTTTCTTTTATATTGTATTTATTGATATATATGGCGTCATATTCGCACCAGAATAGAATAACCGCATCAGTGGTGTAACGGTTAGCGTGCTCCCATGGAGTGCGGCAGATCGCGGGTTCAATCCCTAGTCGGGTCAAACCAAAGACTATAAAATTGGAATGTGCTACTTCTTCGCTAAGCACGCAGCATTAACAAGTAAGAGCAAATATTGATTAGCTCGGAATCAGGATAAAGTGTCCGAGTGGAGCGATATGTCTCTCCACAGACTGTTGTTTCAGTGAGCTAACACTATAAAAATCCAACCAAGCGTGTTGGTCTAGGACAAAGTGGACCTCATCATCATCTCATTGAAAATTAACTTGTTCTCGCAATGATATAGCAGAAAAAGTGCTGAGTTGGCGTTAAGCAACAATCACTCACTCACTCGCACCAGAACCATGAGTTACGACATGCCAATATTATGGCAACCTCATCGGTGGCGTAATAGTTAGTGTGCTCGTCTTGAGTGCGGTAGATCGTTTGTTCGAGCACAGGTCGTGTCAAATCAAAGACTATGAGTTTAGCATTTGTTGCTTCTCTGCTAAGCACGCAACATTAAGGAAGAAAGAGCAAAGACTGGTTGGCTCGGAATCAGGATAATGTGTCCGAGTGGTGAGACATGTCTACACGGGGACTGTTGTTTCAGTCAACTGGCACTATAAAAATCCAATTAGCATGTTGGTCTAGAACAACGCGGGCTTCATCATTTCATTGAAAATTAACTTGCTCTTGCCATGATATAGCTGAGTTGGCGTTAAACAACAATCACTCACTCACTCGCACCAGAACTATGCCAATAATATGGCAACCGCATCGGTGGCGGCGTAATAGTTAGCATGCTCGCCTCGAGTGCTGTAGATCATGGGTTCGAGCACCGGTTTTGTCAAATTAAAGACTGTAAAATTGGTATGTGTTGCTTCTCTGCTAAGCACGCAGCATTAAGGAGAAAGAGCAACAGGTTGGCTCGGAATCAGGCTAATGTGTCCGAGTGTTGCGACATGTCTATCTGCGGGCTGTTATTTCAGTGAGCTACCACTATAAAAATCAAACTAAGCATGTTGATCTGGTACAAAGCGGACCTCATCATCATTTAATTTTAAAATCAACTTGTTCTCGCCATGATATAGATGAAAAGTTGTTTGCTGAATTGGCGTTAAATAACAATCGCTGACTACAATTATAGCTTTGACGGCAAACATTAGCCAATGAAAAACATGTTTGATAAGAATTGCATAACAATGTTCTATATTACTTACTCTGCCGTACATGGTCTCTTGAACGGGACCGATACATTCTGCAACCTACAATAATTACATGAAAAATTATATGTTCATGTCATTTAAAACTCCTAATATGATAGACACGTGACTTCTGAATTGAAACTTCATTGATCAATGAAGTGCACAGCCAATCAATCTCACCCATTTCCGGAAAATATTCGAACGTCTCAAAAACTGATTGTTGTTCACTGTTCTTATCTTTTATTATTGTAAAATGTCCTATGTCCAAAGATTGACTTCTTATAATGTACTTCGCAGGGGCGGACGCACCCGGCGCCCCCCCCCCCTAAAAATGGAAAAAAATATGATTTTTTCGCGTAAAATCGTGATTTTTTTCACACGAAATACCCAAAACAAAATTTTAAGCGCGCCCTCTAACTTGAAATCCTGGATCCGCCCCTGCTTCGGTCAACACTTTTACATGCCAATAAAACTACAAAAGATTGGATTCAATTCGTAAATAAACACGATATCAGTCAGATTAAAACAAATACTGTGGTGATATAATCAAGTATTATTTAGACTCAGTGATTAAAATCTGACCAAACGTTTAGATATGACAAATTAATTTGTCGTATTCAAGATCCGGTCCTTTCCTCATTTGTCACTGATCACAAGTTTTATACTAAGAGGAACACGACGGGTGCTACTAGTGGTCTGGGAACGAACCGCGCTTATCCTTCCGTTGCACCCACGTTCACGCCCCCCTCGGTTTTAAGTGCTGCTCAATAATTGGGTTTCTGTGCAATGGTTTGTAGACCATTGTCTATTTTCCTTTGGTCAGTCCATTGTCTGACCTTC
>MJUT01043794.1:15810-40487 GCA_002080005.1 Gigantidas platifrons
GATCATTTTTCGACAAATCTTACCAGAGTTACATCCCTTTTTATACTTCGTCCGTGTGTCCCGAATTGGTTTCCAGATGATAACTTGTGAATGAAAAGTCAGATTGAAGCTAGGTGTGGCATGTAAGTGTATCTTATGAATATCTAGGTCAAGTTCCATATTGACAATTTTTCGAAGATTTTTACTAGAGTTGTGCCCCTTTTTATACCTCAAAATTGCTAAATATTTGGTTTCCAGATGATAACTTGGGAACAAATAGTCAGATTGAAACTAGGTTTGGTACGTAAGTGTATCTCATGAATATCTAGGTCAAGTTTGATAGTGATCATTTTTCGACAAATCTTACCAGAGTTACATCCCTTTTTATTCTTCAAAATTGCTAATTTTTTGGTTTCCAAATTATAACTTGTGAACAAAAAGTCAGATTGAAACTAGGTTTGGTATGTAAGTGTAACTGTGAATATCTAGGTCAAGTTCGATAATGATGATTTTTCAACAAATCTAACCAGAGTTACTCCCCTTTTTTATTACTTCAAAATGGTCCTTGGGTGGTCCCCTTTCAGAATTATTTAAGTCAGGTGAGTGATACAAGCTCACCTGAACCTCTAGTTTACAGTAGTTTCAAAATTTAATCTTACGATATAATCTTGGCGTCGGGGGACCAGTGGCCAACGGCCTTTTATTTAAATTTTAATACTTTTCATTTTTTATTTCAAAAACTATAAGAGTTAGATGATAAGTTGAAACAGCAAACATGTTCAACATGTCAAGATCTACCTACCCAGCAATTATGAAGTAAATCCCATTTTGGAGTTATTCGCCCCCCCTTTTTCTCTCTCTCTCCCTCTCTCTCTCTCTCTCTCTCTCTCTCTCTCTCAAATTTCCAAAATTTTAATACTTTTTGTCCTTTATTTCAAAAACTATAAGAGATAGATGTCAAGTTTAAACTGCAAAAATGTTCAGCATGTCAAGATCTACAAAAAAGTTCCACAGTTGAAAATGTCCGACAACTATGTGAAGAGTTATTCCTCTTGAAATGCATTTTTTTTTTTCACTGCTTTTGGTTACCCAAATAATCAAAGGGAAGCAACTCTTATTACAAAATGTGAAGTAGCAAAACCTAAATTTTGAGACTCACTGACATTTATGTTTTTTATAGCAATGTTGATAACATACATTAAAGGGGGAACCCCTGCCCAAATTATTTTGGAGAGTGGGTCTACAATGACGAGGGCTACATTTGTTATTTTTTATCAAGTTTTATTGACTGATGTTATTATGCCCAGGTGAGCTATACAGGCTCCTGGGAGCCTCTAGTCTTTAAGGGGGGATTGTAGTCTTGCATGTTTTGCAACAAGTGTTTTCTGTTTATTGTATGTAGAGCGTTTATTGTTTATCTGCTTTTGATAAGTTTTTTTTATGAATTCTTTAGGAGAAGCCCTTTACGAAAAATTCATATTATTATCCTGTAACTATTACCACTTTTTCATATAATAAGGACAAAAGGGGGAAAATTTCAAAATTTTGATTTTATTTTCATGAAATTTTATTGTGGATTTTTTTGTGTGCAAAAATGTTTATCTTTCTGAGTTATTGATGGGTCTTTAAGTAATATAAGCTATTTTATATGTTAGTATTGCATGCTAAGTGACCATAAAATCATGATTAAAATCTTTCAGGTTTTGTGAACGTTTTCTCAACAACAAAAAAACACAGAAAAAATTAGACTATTTACCAAACCTGCAATAATATAAAATGTAAAATTTTTTAAAAGAACATAAAATGAACATGAAATGCTAGGTTTTGTGTGTAAAACTAGGGTAAGAACGACCCTTCAAAATAAAGGCGTTCTTGAAGTTCTTGATTTTAATTTTATTTTCCATTTTAATTTTTAGGCATTACAAGTGATTGTTCAGCCAGTGATAGAAGCATTAATAAACATAGATAGACAAACATGGAATCAGGAGCAAGGATATCAAACTACAATTGTCCCTGTATTTGATAGTCACATCTCACCCAGAAATCTGGCCCTGGTGGCAACAAAAAATAAAATTTGAAATATTTCTACGAGATATTTGTTTGAATTAGTTTCGTTTCACTTTAAATGAGGAATATTTAAAGATTCATGTGAGGAATTGTAAACACTTACATTATATCCCATTTTACCAATTGGGGCTGTCATGATCGTATGGTAGTTGGATTTACAACTACTTATGCAATCAGTGCCTATCACCACTGACGTTGTGAGTTCGAATGCCTTTCATGGCGAGGTGTACAACATTATGTAATAAAGTTTATCAGTGACTTGCAACAGGTCAGTGGTATTCTCCAAGTACTCCTGTTTCCTTCATCAATAAAGCTTACCACCACCATACACCTGCAGCTGATGCACAGTTGTGCAGATTTGAAATTTATTAATGAGCAGAAAAATTCAAAAACAAATAATGAAATAGGTAATAAAATGAAAAACAAAAATACTGTACTATCGGAACAGTTACAAAATCTAATTATAGAACAGTTACAAAATCTAATTATAGAACAGTTACAAAATCTAATAGAACAGTTACAAAATCTATCTAATAGAACAGTTACAAAATCTAATAGAACAGTTACAAAATCTAACAGAACAGTTACAAAATCTAATAGAACAGTTACAAAATCTAACAGAACAGTTACAAAATCTAATAGAACAGTTACAAAATCTAATAGAACATTTACAAAATCTAATAGAACATTTACAAAATCTAATAGAACAGTTACAAAATCTAATAGAACATTTACAAAATCTGATTATAGAACAGTTACAAAGTCTAATAGAACAGTTACAAAATCTAAATATAGAACAGTTACAAAATCTAATAGAACAGATACAAAATCTAACAGAACAGTTACAAAATCTAATAGAACAGTTACAAAATCTAATAGAACAGTCGTAGAAAGAGAGAAAATTGATACCATGTTATCAGAACAGTTACAAAATCTAATAGAACAGTCGTAGAAAGAGAGAAAATTGATACCATGTTATCAGAACAGTTACAAAATCTAATAGAACAGTCATAGAAAAAGAGAAAATTGATACCATGTTATCAGAACAGTTACAAAATCTAATAGAACAGTCGTAGAAAAAGAGAAAATTGATACCATGTTATCAGAACAGTTACAAAATCTAATAGAACAGTCGTAGAAAGAGAGAAAATTGATACCATGTTATCAGAACAGTTACAAAATCTAATAGAACAGTCGTAGAAATAGAGAAAATTTATTCCATGTTATCAGAACAGTTACAAAATCTAATAGAACAGTCGTAGAAAAAGAGAAAATTGATACCATGTTATCAGAACAGTTACAAAACTCTAATAGAACAGTCGTAGAAAAAGAGAACATTGATACCATGTTATCAGAACAGTTACAAAATCTAATAGAACAGTCGTAGAAAAAGAGAAAATTGATACGATACCATGTTATCAGAACAGTTACAAAATCTAATAGAACAGTCGTAGAAAGAGAGAGAAAATTGATACCATGTTATCAGAACAGTTACAAAATCTAATAGAACAGTCGTAGAAAGAGAGAAAATGGATACCATGTTATCAGAACAGTTACAAAATCTAATAGAACAGTCGTAGAAAAAGAGAAAATTGATACCATGTTATCAGAACAGTTACAAAATCTAATAGAACAGTCGTAGAAATAGATAACATTGATACCAATAACACACCATGACCACGCACTTGGTACAAACACGTTTTAAAGACTGACAGGGTTAAACTACTTTTATTGGCCCAAGCCGCCACTCTTAGTGAAATGTGAGGTCCTGCAAGTATTTTCCACATGCGAGTAAATTGTCGACCCTCACATATAGCTGGTCAAACAGTGTTATTATAATGAATGCTATAATCTTAAACATTATACATAGTATATTTATTCTTTGTGACATAGAAGTTGTCGTATGTATGATATTGGTTTTATCTAAGAGAACCAACGGCCTCAACCATCATTTAAATATTAGATAGTTTACAAGGTTATTATTGTAAGACATAATAGTGAAACAATAGTCAACTTTGAACACAAATCTAATTAATCTAATTGTCAATGGCATCTTTCGGTATCAGTGCGCAACTAACACAATTTTTATAACATTCAACAAGGTGTTGACATCTTCTGAAAAACCTTTTGAAAGATAAGATGAGAAGATCCTTTAAAAACCCTTGATTTAATAGTTTAGTAGAATAATAGGTGAGAGATTGTTGTTTAACTCCAACTCAGCAATTTTTCAGCTATATCACGACAAGAACAAGTTAATTTTCAATGAAATGATGATTAGGTCCGCTTTGTACTAGATCAACACGCTTAGTTGGATTTTTATAGTGCTATCGCACTGAAACAACAATCCGTAGATAGACGTGTCACCTCACTCAGATACATTGCTATGATTCCGAGCCATCCAGTCTTTGCTCTTTCTCCTTAATTTTACATGCTTAGTGGAGAAGCTACAAATACCAATTTTATGTCTTTGATTTGACCAAATCGGGACTTGAACTCACTATCTACCGCACTCAATGCAAGAACGCTAATCAATACACCATAGATGCGCTTCAGAATAAAAGATGGGAATGATTTGAATGCCACTAGTGAAATGTAGATAATTAATAGGGTTGGAACATTTTGAATTGTGAAAGACTATTAAGGAATACATCTAATAAACTGGCGGGAGCAAAACCAAAAGCATGGTAATCCACATATCATGCTTATCAATATACCAGTGTATCATATCCGAATAAAGTCTCTTAGTGCACGACAAGAAGCTTTCAAGTTTTCCTCTTGATGAAATGAAACCAAATATAGTCCAAATAGTCTTTGGATGATCGCCTTCCAAAATTATGTCTGTTTACCACTGCCACACTCAACTGGCACGCACAATAGAGGACGAGCTATTGATAAAAAAAACTTGAGGCATGTCAAGGGCAAGCTATGAGTACGAAGGTTGCAGCTGGTAATAATGTTGTGATAAAACTTAATACCAGCACATATGAGCTGGTCAGAAGCAATCGAAATGTTTTATGACAACCATTTAAATTATGTAGCTTCCGTGACTGTTAGTAGAAATAACACTTACCTACAGATAGATGAAACATGGAGAGTTACTAATAGACTTAAAAATGGTTCAGCTGGGAAAATGCATAAATTTACCATCAATTTCTACCACACAAAATGTACCATGCTTGTAAATGGGAAAGAGTCAACATCAACATTTCTAGACGAACATCTACCAAAAATGAGACAATGAATCAATTGTAATAGAGATTTTATTGAACAGCTAGATCAAGAAATCACAAGAGCACTCCAAAACTATAAAAATGGTCAACATGATAATACAAAGAATCCATGTTTAAACAGTAGTATTTCTGACCAAAAAACATCCAAATAGCACGTGTGATCAAAATATGGCTATATCTATTCAAAATACTGATGATATAATCATTCCTGCACCGAGTTACAAACCATCAATCACAGCAATACGACCAGCCTCAATCCTTCCAAAAGAATCATCTACTGATACAGACAACCAATGCAAATGTCCTATTTGCCAACAAATAGTAACAGTCAATGCCAAAGCTGTTGAATGTACATCATGCTCAACTGGTACCATTACAACTGTGAGAATCTATCTCAAATTATTATCAAAAACACAGAATCTGACATATGTTTCGAATACAAATGTAGTGTGTGTACAGCTGACAATCGTGAGCAGACCGAACTTAAAACTATACATACTTCTCCGGAAACAAGACCCCTTCAAAGTCAAACTGTAAAAGATGCACAACAAGGGAACATCCCAAAAATAGCATGCTCACCTCTGGAACCTGAAGATAATAGAGTCTCAGATAAAGAAAAACAGCTTATTGAACTTGAGCAAAAGCTATCAATTAAAGAGAAAAACCTGAATGAAAAGGAAAAGGGCCTACGAAAAATGGAGATGGACTATAATGAAAATAATACTCAGGTAGCAGCCAGAAAAGCGTATATTGCAAAATTAGAAACTCAGAATAAAGAGCTACAACAATCAAACCATCTTGTGAAAATACAACTTGCAGCAAGCAACAATAGTCAGGAAGAGACAACAACAACTAGTTCCAATCACACACAATGTAACCATAGCTACATGCGAGATACATCTGGAATGGCAAGCATTGCTTATGTCCAAGAACACCATGCCATTAAGATGCTCGAATCGAAAGTTGATACAATAGAAAGAACAAACAAGACTTGAAATGCAAATGTTGAGAGATAGAATACAACATATAGAAAATGCCAGTATATCTAACAAACTCAAACAGCAACCAAATAGCCCAAAATATAAAGGAAAATCCAATACTTCTGCAAGAATGGAGCATCAAAACTTCAATAAGAAGTTATCTATCCCGAAATATGCTAATATTAACTATCAAGAAAACAGTACAATCCATCAATAAATACCTCACCAGTATCATCTGATGGACCTAGCAGAACTTGAAACACAGACCGAGGTCTACGAACAAAATTGTGATGAGGGCAACAATGACAATGCTATGAACGACAATACGAAGTCAACACCACCCAACAACCCATCACACGATAGAACTGAAAGAGACAATATTGCTTCTGCCATAAAACAAAATCAGACAGAAGACCAGTCTGAACTTGATAAACCGGAAATAATAAAATCAGACAAAACTGAAGAATCTACAACAATAAATGATTTCAATACCACAGCGTTAGATATCGAGAGCATGTTAGAATCAACAGTGCAATTTACCACAGAACAGCTTACCACAAGGATGCAAGATGAACATACAATCATATCTGAAGATATGTCATGCCAACAAGCAAAGGCGCATTTTTTAGAGAATGGCAGCAGAAAACACAAAAGATGGAAACAGCAAAACTTTCCACAGACACAAATGCTCATGTATCGTCAACCTCCAAAGCATGCTCAGGGACCAGAAAACCACTTTCCTCCAATTACAAGAATGATACCTATGACACGCATGAATCTGCAACTATGGAGAATGAATCCCATGCTGACGGGATGTCAATTTACTCCGCCAATACATCCCGGAAGTTATCCCTACCAGAAAGTAGCAAAAATGTTCTAAAAATAGCAACAATCAATATGAAAAACTTTCATGCCAACAAAGCATATCTACAAGAATGAACAAAACACCATGACGTCATATGTATACAGGAACATAGGCTTTTTAACTACGAAAAATAAAACCTCCAAAGCTTTAATGATTTCTCTGGACTTATAAAATGTATTGATGATCTGGACCCAATATCTCCATTTCAAAGAATATGAGGATACAGTGGGTGTGGCGCTCTATGGAATAATAAACTCAACTCAAAAGTAATACCTGTTCAGGACGGAGGTAAAAGATTAGCAACAATCCTCCTAGAAATGTATAATCATAAATTATGCATAATCTCTGCGTATATGCCATCAAAAGGGTCAAAATCTTACAATGAAGAATATATTGAAACGCTGGATGAGCTGCGACTAATTATAGTAAAGTATATCAAGGATCATTGTATTGTTCTCTGTGGAGATATGAATGCCAGCCTACACTCAAATACCGCTGACGATCTCCGCCTATTTCGGAAGTTTTGCATAGAAATGGTTCTCCAACTAAAAGAGGATTATCCAATTGGAAAAACATAGATACATGAAAATGGGGAAAAGAGCTCACAAATTGACTATATATTGATAAATACTAGCTTCAAAAACCATACTTCCAACATCAAGATCAGAAACGATCATACAAATACATCAGACTATCGAACTGTTACAGCAGATGTAATACTAGAGCAAATTACATCTGCTGAAGGCAATTCCAACACTGTATCATCTGAAAATCGCTGTGTACCAAAAGTGAAGTGGGACAAAGTTAATATAGAAGAATATAAAGAGTTCATAGAAGAGAACCTAGACATACCTATGACTTTTGACACAAAATATGAACTAATTGAAGCTATCCAACATCTAAGTCATATATTAAAGACAGCTGTAGACTTCTGTTCAGAACAACCTAAAAACCAGAAATCTAAAAAAAAAAAAAAAAAAATGAACATCAAACATAACACCAGAGATAAGTAATAACATAAAGGAAAACAAAAAAACATTCTGGGAATGGAAGGAAGCAGGGAAACAAATCCTGACCATCCACTGTCTGTCTAAAAAACGGAAAGAAACAAAGAGAAATCTGAGGAGAACACAAAGATTAGATTCTGCTACAAAGAGAACGAAATTATATTCTGACATCATGCCTGCCTCTGAGAATGACTCTAAAACCTTCCATAAACTCATTCAGCAACAACGATCTATAAGAACAGCCACAGTAACAGAAATAAGATGGAATGGCCAGGGGCGGATCCAGGATTTAAAGCTAGGCAGGGCGCACTTAAAAAAATGGCGGCGAGCGGACCGAGGCGCGAAATTTTTTGGGGTATTTCGTGTGAAAAATCACGATTTTACGCAAAAAAAAAGATTTTGTTTCCAATTTAAGGGGGTGCGCGCGACGGGTGCGGCCCCTGGATCCGCCCCTGATGACAATATCTATTCCACTCCAGATGATATAACGAATGGTTTCTATCAGTACTTCTAAGCTCTAGCAAGACTCTATGTTTGATGCCAACTATAAGCAATTAGTAGATTTAGACTTCCTTCTAATTGAACAAATTACTGACCAAAGCTCAAATTCAACTATAACTATATCACGGGAAGACATAACATCTGCAGTCAAAGAGATGAATCGTGGATATATCAGACATATCAGCAGAACACATACAATATGGGAAACAACCAGTAGCAGAATACATATTGGCAACCTTTAGGGAAATGATTAGAACCAAGATAGTTCGAGGGGAAATAAAAGAAGGACTTTTAACACCGATACTCAAGAAGAATAAACCTGCAATGGATCCAACCAGCTACAGAAGTATCACTGTTCTCATGTCTATACAGTGACATAGGAAGGAATTAGTAAATGTGCACGCATTGTGGTTTGGATTTTTGTTCCAAAATATATGGGTACCGGGGAAAAGCCCTTGAATAAATGTGTAATATGGGATACTGTATATAGATAGCAGGAAAATCTATTTAAAACCACTTTAAATATCCTTTAATCATGTTAATAATGTAGTGGATGTTTACACATGTCACAAAAGTATATGTCTGTGTTTGATTAAACTTGTCTACGACTGGATGCTGAATGTGTCTGTGAATATGACGGTAGCAATGCCAAGGCCAATAGGTTAATGTCACTCAAAGCATTTGAAGGAACATCAATAATGTTTGAAACGCGGGATGTCGATGGAACAACTGCATAATTTGGAGGCATAATTGCAAGCTGTGGCGCAGGTAATGCGGGTACCTGACCTTTAATAGTGCTGGATATTACATCTCCCATTACTTGTTTTTCGTTGTTTGACACACGCTGACAAACTGCACAAGATGACACGGATTTATGGCCAGTGACTGACAGTATTTGAGCCATGGAAAAGTTCCTACCAAGGATTGTAGCACCAGTGGCGCGGACAGAATGGTTAGTATAAATAGTTGGTAGTCCTATTTGTTGGCTAAGTTTAGGCATAAACTGAGACAAACTATCTCGATTGATTGGTTTCTTTTGGAACCAACATTCATCAGTTGACATGTAACTGTCTTTCGGATACTACCAAAGATGATCACAGTCCGGGTTTAGCCTTCTGATGTAACTTTCAAAATTAATAACAGGGCAATATGCAAGGCAATTTTCATCAGCGGGCATGTGGCCGGATACCTTTTGCCTATCATATTCTCTGTGATTTTTGGTGAGTTAATCCACCTTTTTTACTACATATTTACGTCCGGTATCAGCGTATTGTCATGGAATCCATGTTCTCATTTGCACGGCGACAAAAACACAGACGTACGTTCATTTGTACACGGTTTGCCAAACTTGTAGGTGTATTTGGATCTAGGTAAATGTTGTAAATTTTATTTAAGTCACTTTGCTCTGTTTCAGGATAATGTTCAATGTCCCCCTTTCCGGCTGCTTTAATTTCGGCCATTTCGGTTTTGAAACATTCATTAGCCTCGGAAAATTCATCATCATAATAATGGATCGGCCGATTGCTCTCATATGAAGCTAACATCTGTACCATCAAGTGTGCCGAATTCCACAATTCATTTAGATATGTCTTTCAACCAAATACATATTTTACGTTAACGATCACTAGAGTATCTTGTGAATTTAAGAACTCTTGATTTGTCTCATAATGATTTAAGTCAAATAGAACCGGACGCATTTAAAGGACTAACTAAACTGACGGACATGTGGCTGGATCATAACTCGCTGGTTGTAAATAACATTTGCGGGAACGTCTTTAAGAATGTGAAAGCAATTCAAAATCTTAGATTAGATGTAAATGTGTACAAAACAGTTAAGAAAATCTACGGAGAGATTGTAAAAAAACTTCCAGAATTATACAGACTTGAACTTGACGTGGTGACAGATTATGACTTTGAAATTGAATTTGCATACCTGAAAAATCTTTCAACTCTTATTATGCACACCAAATCATGATAGATTTTATTTTCGGAAGAGTACATTTAAACATCTATCATTGACTCAAATACAGTTTTTACAACTTGACAGAATATTTAAAATTGGCAACGATACCTTCAGTAATCTAACAGATATCCAAACATTGTTAATTTCGATGGGAAGCAACTACCCCCAGGAAACAATTATTAGAACATTTCAAAGTCTAGACGCTTTTCGTGATACAAATGTGACACAACTCGAATCCATGCAAATAATATTGAAACCTCATTTGTACTAGACGGCAGCATATTACAATATGTTCAAAACAATTGTCTTAAACGTTTCACACTCAGCAGAATGTATATTACTGATATTGACGCGAATGCGTTTACAACATTTGCAAATTATTCAATATGTCTAGAAAGACTATAACTATCAGACAATATCATTTGCGATCCTAAAATTGAAGTTTTCCTTGCCAGGTGTTATTTTCGGAATCTCAGATATTTGGGGTATTATGATAATACCATAGAATGGGACACATCAACGATACTACACCATATGTAAAGTATGACGTAAACAATACCGACATGAATACATTACAAAGGCTTTGATTTTTTGCAACAGTATGCATGCCGAAAACATTAACAGCGTTATTTCTTAAAGATAGAGCAGATTTTGCAACTTTCTACGGCTTTTCGTTTGTAAGTGGAAAAAATCTACAAAAGTTAGCATTCCTACTTCGCTTAAATGGGTGTTCATTTCAAATTGCTGGTGTTGAAATATCTGGATATGACAGGATGGTATTGCAATAAAGTAAGCGGACATCTTTTGTCGAAATTACCTCTTCTAGAAATATTAATAGCATCAGATGTACGTCTTGAAAAATCATTCTGAAGCAGCATTTTTACTACAAAATAATCTGAATCTCACATCCATAGATTTCTCTTACAATGTTATTAGTAATATACCCAAATCTTTGTTAATGCATCGACTTGCAGCATTGACAGAATTAAATCTATCACATAATAAATTGTCAACTTTTCCATCGTTTGCAAGTGAAATACAACTGGAAATACTGGATTTATCTTTCAACTCTATAACATACTTTACTGACGATAAGATACAAACGATTGATTATATGAAGCCTTCTAAATTATATCTGAAAGGGAATCCACTTCAGTGCTTGTGTCCATCTCTCCGATTTCTTAAATGGATGAAACAATCGCATATAGTTGCTGACGTTGATGTACTGCGATGTGTACAGGAAGGTGGATCCATCCAAAATGTTGTACACATTATCAAGAATCTTAAATCATATCAAAGCGAATGTTTATCAAAATTCTGGTTTCCGTTTTCAGTGACTCTTTCTTCTGTATTAATATTGTGTACAGTGTTCATAGTTGTGTACTTCAGATATAAACGTGCTTTAGAATATTTCTTTCTATTAATGAAAATGCGACTTGGAAGATACAAGCCAAACCCAAACAGACGCGAATTTGATGCTTATATTTCCTACAGCGATAATGACATAACTTGGGTTAAGGAATTCCATGACAACCTTGAGTCAATGGGATTTAATTTATGCATTGTCGAGAAAACCTTAAAAGTAGGTAATCCTAATGGTGAAAATATAATACAGGCAATCGATTCCAGCAGAAATGTTATATTTATAATCACGGAAAACTTTCTAAATAGTGATTGGGGATCATATGAACTAGAAATGACAAAAATGCATGCTTTTCAAAGAAACAATGACAATATGGTCATTGTTATTATAAAAGACGACAAACCAATGGAACGTATTCCACACGTCTTAGTCAATGTGGTTTAAAATAACACGAGTTAAATGGCCAAAAGAATCTTCTTTATCGTATGTAACAGAGGTATTTTGATTGGACGCAGCCACCCACTGATGCATCGAATAGAAAACAATACCGTGGTGACCAGAAATTCCGACTTCATCTGCCAAGGGTGAAGAGGAGAGAAGCGGATCGTAACCATTGGCTAGCTAAGATGGAAGAACGATTACTCCTCTCGTCACTTAAACAACCTCTTTTTCATGGTTCCGATTTATAGATGACGTTGACATGAAGTGGATACATAGCGATAAAGAGCTTGATGAATTTTTCGAACGTGCCAATAGTATCCATCCGTCCATAAAATTCACACACAAAGTGTCGAAAAACAAAATGTCCTTCCTTGATACTACCACCACGGTCAAGGAGGCAACATGAAAACTGAGTTATACTGCTTTAAGAGTATCCCATTCAGCCAAGCAATTATGGTAAAACGAATATGCTCTACTGTTGAAACCACCAAGCAAAGACTAGGAGATTTACGCCATCATTTGAAGAGACAGGGATATAATGACGAAGTTACAGAGAGTGGGTTTTCAAAGGCCATTGAAATTAACAGAAATGACCTCCTGGAGTGCGAGGGAAAAAAAGATCAACAAACTTGTTTCCCTTGTTCTCACTTATCATCCCTCTTTAAAGAAAATTTCAGGCATTGTCCGTCATCATTGGAAAGAAATTGAAAAAAAGTGAAACGCTGACCAAGTTGTTCCCTGAACCACCCGTTGTAGCGTTCCGGCGACCTAAAAGCATTAAGGATACACTGGTCAGAGCAGCGGTATCTAGACCTTCGTCGATGGTCGACCAGTGTAAACCATGTGGTGACAAGCGTTACAAGTGCTGTCTCCAATTGCAACACACACAAGTGTTCCATAGGAAGACGACAGGAAAGGAGTATAACATTATTTGCAATGTCTATTGCAAAACACCTAATGATGTTTATCTCTTGACTGTGACGTTATCGGGTCGAAATACATAGGAGAAAGTGTCCAAACATTCAACAAAAGAATGAATGGACACAGAAGCGACCTTACGAAAAAGACGCTCTTGCCCGTGAGTCAACACTTTGTGTCGCCGGGGCACTCATTGGATGACTTTGGTAGATCCAACATTTATATCATTGACCACAATCCAAGTTGGAAAGAGAATCAAAAACAAAAAAGAGAGAGTTTTTGGATACGCGAGTTACGAACATTATACGAGTTACGAACATTATATCCGGAGGGCATAAACAAAAAAGGCCTAAATCTTTTTTTTCTTACTTTTTAACCAGTGCCTGGTCCTTAGCTATAGTTGGTAAATTTCATCATTGCATTTTCTCATTGTTTTCATATTGTTTATAAATAAGTTTGCATACTAGTATATATTTGAATAATATAAAGTTCAAGACTTTGATTTTATCGTCACAATAACTGATGGTCACGTGACAATTAGAATACAGACGCTGATGAAGCTTGCCGGTCAAGCCAAATATCCGCCAATTTCATTATAATTATAGCCTTTTTGTAAACTTATACAGTATATAGTTATTTTTGGTATATTTTAACATCTTTTTGATGTTGTTGTGCTACATTTTAGACGTGTATTTATTATATATATATATACACTGTATATATATATATATTATATATAGTGAGTCATTGAGTAATTGTTGTTTAACGTAAATTCCACAATTTGTCAGCTATATCATGGCGATAGCAAGCTATTTTTTCAATGAGATGATGATGAGGTCCGCTTTGTTCTTGACCAACACGCTGAGTTGGATTTTTATAGTGCTAGCTGACTGAAACAATCGTCCGCAGGTAGACATTTCGCTCCACTCGGACACATTATTCTGATTTCGAAACAATCAGTCTTTGCTATTTCTCCTTAATGATGTGTGCTTAGCGGAGAGGCAACAAATACCAATTTTATAGTCTTCGCTTTGACCCGACCGGGGTTCGAACCCACGACCTACCACACTCGAGGTGAGCCCACTAATCAATACGCCAACGATGGTTGTATATATACATATATAACTAAAAATCAAATTATTTTATAGTAGTGTAAAATAATTGCTTTGTTTATTTCAAGAAATGTGTTTCAAGATTGAATTATCTTGCATCAAGGATGTTATTTCCTACAACGATCAACAAATATGTCTATGCTATTTGCATATGTACACTTCTGATTATTTGCATGCACTATATGTACATCCGTGCCAGTTATAGAAGAAATACATTACTAGCACCGGATATGTCCCCTTCAGAGGAGTGGATTGTGATGGTCACAGTTTCGAGTGGCTTTCAAGGTATGTTTGACAATTGGTGGCATTATCTTTCGCTATTAAAATTACCATTACCTGTAATAGTTGTTGCTGAGGATAACGCTACATATACTAGATACAAGAA
The DNA here is from genome assembly GCA_002080005.1 of Gigantidas platifrons. Taxonomy (NCBI): domain Eukaryota; kingdom Metazoa; phylum Mollusca; class Bivalvia; order Mytilida; family Modiolidae; genus Gigantidas; species Gigantidas platifrons. Next base: position 30,622 of record MJUT01043794.1, read on the forward strand.
CAATATAAACTTCGTTGTAGTTAATGGTCTAACCCAATCACATGATGAGAAGGCACTTGATTATAATACAAAGCAATACAAGGCGTTGGTGAGTAACCGACCTACATATATATTAGCATTGATAAAACGTGGACTAAACGTGATATATTCTGATGTGGATATAATTTGGCTCAAAGATCCACGATCCTTTTTAAATGGCCATTATGACATGTGGGGGTCTACGGATGGACCTCTGTATTATTGTACAGGATTTATGGCGTTTAAACCGTCACCTCTCTCTTAAGATCTGCTACAGAAATGGATGGCATCTTTATAGACTCCAGATATAAATCAAGTAAAATTTAACTCTCTGGTTAAGAAATCACCAATCAGACACAATTATCTTCCCTGGAAAGAATTTTCAAATGGGTTAATGTACTTTAATAGAAGTATGCGATCAAATGTTGTCGTTGTTCATAATAATTATATTGTTGGTCATGATAGAAAAGTACAGCGATTTAAGAGTGTAGGATTATGGTGGTACAATGAAGGTCTATGATAGGAATACAAACAGAAGTAAAACTAACAAATTAAGACGATAAGTCAACAGAATACTCCTATGATCAATTGTTGGGATTAAATCATTAGCAATCATAATCATGTCTATGCCGATAGCTTGTCATCTATCTTTTCTAAACCATGTAAATAGATGAACACTTCGTTTAAATATTTATCACGAAATATCAGTTGACCTATTTCATTTGTACAGGCATTTTAATGCAAAACGTAGATATCTAATATATCGTGCAGGTAAGTTTTATTTGTGGATAAAACTCGCCACATTAACCGCCGACCTAGCAGAAATATCAATTAACCTAGTTCACTTGAAAAGACATTGCAATAAATACGTAAATATATAACTTAGTGCGTTCTATGCGTATCTTAAATGGCTTCTTCATGTATGTTCAAGTCAAAAGATTGGAAAGTCAATTAATTTAAAGTCTGTCGGAGGAAGAAAGGCTAAGGTCACAAACTCCAGATGGAGGAGAATCTTAGGAGGAAGGAGTACTATGGAATGGATGCTGCTTATACACGTCGGTTTAAATTCTATGCTTAAAATCTATAGCGATCTTTTAAGATGAGTTTTCCTTTTTTTTAGAATTTGATCCTGATAGTAAAACGGTCTAGAAGAGAATAACAATTTAACAATCTTTTGTGTTTTCCGATAGCGCTTGGAACAAAGGATCGTTCGATTTCTAAGCTAACACTCTTACATATATAACACCAAGGCAGTGGTTGTTTGTTTTATATACATTTGATGGTTCGTTTCTTGTTAATGAGGTTTGCACGCCAATTTACACAATATGTCAGATATATCGTGCAAACGTTTACAGACGACAACGACAGTGACGACGGACGCCAAGTGATTGCAATATCTTAGATGACCTTTTTTGGCAAAGTGAGCCAATAAGTATTAGATTGTTTTTGCGTCAACTTTTTTTTACGATTTGCATTTCAAATCCCAGCTGTGAACATATTTCTATCAATGAAAATACAAGTTATGTATTTACATACGGTATGCGTATTGATTTTCTAACAGAATAGGCTGATTTAAATATCATTAGCAATTATCTGGTTTTGACTGAACGTGGGTATTTAAGACGGTGCGTGCACGATGTTCTTATCGACAAGTACGGCGACCATCTTCGTGTGCAGTTTAATATTTATACATTCCGACAAAAGTTAAGCACCACCTGACTTGTTTCAATAATATCTTTTCTAATAATGAACTTGTTTCAAATCGGTTTGCTGTTTTCGTTACCTGTACACACATACTTACTTACCTGTGAAACAGGTTATTGATCGATTTTTATTTATGTGTATATGAGAGGATGTGTAAAGTGCCACGTGTACTTTTCAACATTTGTGTTTGCGAACGAAATCTGATTTTTGTGTGTGTAGAGTTTCATTTTCTATTGGTTTGGTATGGTGCGGCAAAAATTAACCATACCAGAAAGGTGGCAAGCTGTTGGCATGCATAACGGTGGTTTTAGCCATAGAAGGGCGGCAGAGCACTTCAGGGTTAACCATTCCATCATTGTACGACTGATGCAGCGTTTTCGTCAAACGGGGAATGTTACTGACCGTCCACGTGCAGGTAGACCTCGCAAAACGACGCCGAGAGAGGACCGGCTCATATCCAGAAGGGCGCGGCAACGGCCGTTCAGTACAGCTGGTGCACTTCGTGGTAATTTACCGTTTGGAGGCCACATTAACACACGCACTGTGATCAGACGCCTCCACCATCAGGGAATGCGAGCGCGACGACCCATAAAATGTCCACAGTTGACATTACGTCATCGCCATGCTCGATTTGACTGGTCACATGATCATTTGGAGTGGACTATTCGCACATGGAGACGGGTCCACTGGTCTGATGAAAGTCGTTTTTTGTTACGCCCTACCGACGGTCATGCAAGTGTTTGGCGCCAACGAAACACTTCATTTCAGGACAACCATATTTTGGGCACAGCTGCTTTTGGGGATGGGGATGTAACTGTCTGGTGTTGTTTTTCCTTTGACTGTAAGTTGGACTTGTACGTTCTTGATGGTAATCTGACAGGCCAAAAATACCGTGACAATGTGCTCGCTCCACGCGTAGTCCCCCATTTCGACAATCATGCGTTGGCTGACAGGCCAATGTTCATGGACGACAACGCTAGGCCACATAGAGCCCGAATTGTACAACATTTTTTACAGCAAGAGGCTGTTCAGACAATTCCATGGCCTGCGATGTCGCTAGATATGAACCCTATTGAACATGTATGGGACTTGATTGGCCGAAAAATTAACCAACGCAATCCAAAAGGTCAAAATATTGACGAACTGCTATCTTACAGGAGTGGCAACAGTTCCCCCAAGAACGGCTTAGGCGTCTTGTGCGAAGCGTGACGAGGCGTGTTACAGAACTTCACAATAAACGCGGTGGATATACTCGTTATTGATTTTTATGCCTTGCACATACGCACAATAGATGCATTTAAAAGTTCTTAAAATCTGAGGACTCTGCATTTTAATGCAATGTTAAAACCTTCCATCAAAGACAAACTGGTTTTACGTTTTTCCAGCGCCTGTTTTGAACCCCATTTTTGCCACGTCATAGTCATGTCTTTAAGGAAGATAAATACTTCGTAGATTGGTAATTTTAGAGCCCTTGGTGTAGTCTTTTAAGAAGTGTAAGAAAAATGGTGATATCTATTTTATTGGTTTAACAGTATTAATGTAAAAAAATATATCGATAAAAATATAGGGTGGTGCTTAAATTTTGTGAGTGTATATATGCAGTAAAATTATGTCAGACGACGATTCTTCAAAAGTCTGCTTCTTCAAAAGATTTCGAAACTACTACTAATACAGAAGACGTTACGAATGCAGATCTTTTATCACTGTTCAAAATATATATGAATGAGAAAATAGACGGAATTCAGCGAAATTTTTATCACAAAACACAGCCTAGCCAAAAAGGAAAACGAAAATTCTTTCAAATTTAAAGGCAAAGGAATTCAGTTTGATTTGAACTCCGATTTAATAGATAATTTAGAAAGAACTCAACATTATTTGGAGCTGAAGAAAATTTCTAGAGCTTCCGCACTTATTGACGATTCTCTGAAGGCATTGCGGAAACACAACAAGCTCATTAGAATTGCTGATAAATCCGACGGATGTGGGAATACTATACAAGAATACCTTTCGGACGAGGTTGCAAGTGACTTGGAAGATGAAAAAATGTTACGGACCGCAGATACACGTGTTCTCAGAAAAATCAAGGCCGCGAATTTCGACAAGAAACCGACTAGGAAAAGACCGAACGAATCTGCAGGATATTTGTGCTATTCCTGCGGTAATTACGGACACTGGGCCAGGGACTGCAGAAAGGAACGAAAGCCCTTCAACAGAGGAAATTCAGCTTGAAACGACTGGGTACAATGATGACATTTTTCAGGTACATGTACATGATAACTTTGACAATCTTTCTTCATTTTGTGATTATGAATCTGGTTTAAGTAATATTTCTTTGAAGAGGAGGTTAAAGAAATCTGTAAATTTTTGGTTATCCATAGGCACATCTGATTTTATCATTGAGGTTATTAAATATGGTTATAAAATTTCTCTTAGATCAGAACTGGAACACATTTTTCTTGAAGAATAATGTATCCGCTTTACAACATGAGCATTTTGTTGATCAAGCTATTTCCGATTTAGTTGATTCTGGTTCTGTTGTTAATGTACAAGAAAAATCTCACGTTGTCAATCCTCTTACGGTTTCTGTAAACGTCAAAGGTAAAGAGAGATTAATTCTTGATCTCAGACATGTTAATGAGCACTTAATGCTGAGTAAGATGAAATTTGAAGATGTAGCTTGTGCGAAACAGTTTCTAAGTTCAGAATGTTTTGGATTTGTCTGGGACTCAAAATCAGGGTACAACCATGTGGATATTTTTCATTCACATTGCAAATATTAAGGTTTCGAATGGAAGAATATTTTTTACGTATTTACAGTTTTACATTTTGGGCTCAGGACGAGCGGATATATATTTACCAAAGTTGTATTGTCTTTGGTCAAATACTGTCGTAGGGATGGTATTAAAACTATTGTGTATTTAGACGACGATTTTGGATTGGCACTATCTAAAATCGACTGTGCATGTAATGCTAAGAGGGTAAAAGCGGATCTTATTGCCGCTGGTTTTGTACCTAACAAAGACAACTGTGAATGGGAGCCTTCCCAAGAAATGGTTTGGTTAAGGTTTCACTGGGATTTGAAATGTGGAAAATTGTGTCTGTTCCTAAAAAGAAGGTCGAAGATACAAGATTTGATACAGATCAAACCTAGAGTGAAAATCAGAGTTTTAGCTAGATTTTGTGGCAAAATTATTTCTTTGAAGCCAGCTTTGGGTAATGTTACTCAAATCATGACCAGAAATTGTTTTGCAGTAATCAATCAGCGATCTGATTGGGATATATATATATCAATTTGAGCACTTGCTCTGCCTGTATTGAAGAACTATTTTTCTGGCTTAATAATTTATCTTTATTAAGTCCTTTAGATCTTTTTTTTTTTATTTCTGATTGTTCTACAGATTTCACTTGTAACTGGGCTAACGAAAATAATTGGTTAGTGCCGCCAGTCAGTCTAGCTGCTAGGGCGATCAATCACATCGTCAGATGTAAGCAAAAGGAACGTTGATTGTTCCTAAGTGGTCTTCCGCTGTTTTTTTGGCTCTTATTTTCAAAGCTGAAGGAGTATATCATTATTATGTCAAGGATGTTCTCGAATTTCACGAGACTGGTCGTATTTTTATGTCGGGTAACAATCCCAATTCCATTTTTGCAAATGAGAAATTTGTTGGTTCAGTTTTAGCTGTTTGTATAGAAGTTAATGAATAATATTTATATTTCAGACTGAGAACGATTTTGTTACTGGACGTTTCATGGTCAATGGACCAACTGTGGGTATTGTTTACTGGTTACTGAACTGGTTGTTTGGTCACTGGACCTTTTCTGATATATGTGTTGATGATCACTGGACAGCATATATGTTGAGATCACTGTGTCTTGTCGTATTTGAAAATCTTAAAGGTATTTATATTTAACATAATGTATAACAATTTTATAGTTTTATATGCGTTTTTTTTTTTAAATCATTCTATTTCCAGAATATGTTCTCTAAAGGGATTTGGAAGGAGAAATTAGCGAGTTCACAACTTAAGACCCTTTTGTTGAAATTGCGTTCAACAATTCTCAGTTCTAAGGCTAAACGTATAGTCTCTAAATATGCTAACGGATTCAATAGATTTTGGTTGTGGGCCAAAAAATATTCAGAAATTTCGTCAGTTCTTCCGGCTTCTGAATTACATGTGAGCCTTTATTTACAGTTTTTAATCGATTCATGCAAACATTACAGTTCTGTTGAATCTGCTTTCTATAGTATTAAGTGGGCACATAATCTGGCCAATTTGGAAAATCCATGCAATTATGATTTTGTACGCAGCATTGTAGAAGCCTCTAAAAGGTTATTGAATATGCCTATTCTAAAGAAAAAGCCAGTAGACGCATACGTTATTAAATCATTGTTTAATCATTTAAGTTTTCCGAGATCACTTACAGACTTGCGTTTGTCAACTTTATGTTCTTTGTCATATACAGGATTTTTAAGATATGACGAGTTAAGCTCTATAAGAGCAAGAAATTTATTGTTTCATTCTGAATATTTAGATATTGTTAATTAGAAGTAAGACAGATTGCTACAGAAAAGGTAACAGCGTGTTTATAGCTAGAACTCATTCTGGGTATTGTGTAGTTGATATTCTGGAATCATATTTAAAAGCCGCTGAAATAGATTTAAAGTCAGATATGTTTATTTTTAGATCAGTTACTTATTTTAAAACTTCAAACACTTTTTTTTATTGAGGAAACAGAATATAAAACTGTCTTATACCAGAACCAGAGAAATTGTTTTGTCAGATCTGTCAGATATTGGTCTAAATTCTAGTGAATACGAATTTCATAGTTTTCGAGCAGACGGCGCCACTGCTGCTGCAAATAGTGGTGTACCGGACAGGCTTTTTAAATTACAAGGTCGCTGGAAAACTGACATAGTGAAAGATGGTTATGTTCTTGACAATGTAGAGACACGTTTATCTGTTTAAAAATCGCTTGGTAAATAGCGTGCTTTCTTTGTTCACTCTAATGATGTTCAACGCACCTGACACCCTCTATACAGTGTTTTTCATTTATTCCCAAGTATTTTGTCGAGCCTTTACTTTGTCTGTCTGTCGTCTGTTCTCAATAGTGAGAGTTTTCTATGTCAACTATTAGAAAATAGTATGAATTTAGTATGTAAATACCTTATATTCGGTTGAAAGGAATGAATTAGAATATAAATGTATTTACATTGCGTATTGATTTTCTAACAGGATAGGGCTGATTTAAATATCAATAGCCGTTAACTGGTTTTGACTGACCGTGGGTATTTAAGACGGTGCGTGCACGAGGTTCTTATCGACACGGGCGGTGACCATCTTCGTGTGTAGTTTAATATTTATATGCAGTAAAAGTTTATTATTGAGTTATATCATTGGTATACATATGTATATTACACAGAAACATTTGTTTTTTGTAGACTGGTCAATTGTTTGTGTATAACATGCTGTTACATGGATGTTGGAGGCTGGTCGGTGACTGTTTGCAGTAAAGGACATTCCGATTGTATTTAATAATTAAAGATGGTCACCGCACCTGACACTCTCTATACAGTGTTTTTCATTTATGTCCAAGTATTTTGTCGAGCCTTCACTTTGTCTGTCTGTCGTCTGTTCTCAGTAGTGAGAGTTTTCTATATCAACTATTAGAAAATAGTATGAATTTAGTATGGACAAACTTTATATTCGGTTGAAAGGAATGAATTAAAATATAAATCGATATTATGACAGCTGGCATGAAGTTATCATATCATAAGAATATTCACCCCGACTTTATAAAAAAACACAGAAACATCTCATCAAAGTTCACATATCTTTCTCCGGTAATTTTGTTCTCGAAAAATACGTGTTGAAAGCAAGTTTAGAAGTATATATGTTATACGTGTTGTAACATTACTGGTAGGTATGTTAACATTATTGACTATTCAGATGTAAGAGATTTTTTAAGTAAGTTTATCTAATGTCGTGCCACATTTAACGTAGAGATTTTTTTAATAATAGTAGAAATATACATCTCAAAGTTAAAACGACAGAACACGTAAATAGAAATTAAATACTGTTTTAGTGACAACCGGAACATTTGAACCGTAATGGAAGCGAGAGGTTGGCCCTGTAAAATCTGATTCAATCCACCATTTCTTTAGAAATGCCTGTACCAAATCAGGGCCATTGCGGTTTTCCAAATTCCCGGTTGTTGACGGATTTTGTCTGTTTATTGATTTATGAGTTTTGAATTTCCCTTTGGAAGATTGCTCTGTGTTCGGTAAGTTTGTTATTACCCTTATTTAATAATAATAGTATTTTTTAACAAATCTGACGTGGCATCTGTCCTTGTACAGAGTCTGCCTTACAGTGTCAACATTTAAAAAAACATTATGTGAAATGGATAATATTAAGACACGGAACATAAGGATATCCTACAATTAAATGGCACATGTTTTGACACAATTGTGATGGTTATCAAAGGTCTATGGGTCAATTAAAAAAAAAAAGAAAAAAGAAAAAGAAAACAAAACAAAACAGTACCGTCCATTTTCAACCAGTAAATAACAATTTTATTATCCCAAAATATAGTAGTTTGCAGCAAACGTATATCAGAGAAATCGTAATTTTCAGAATTGTATTTAGTGCCTTTTTATATATTGACACAATATATATAGATTCTCCTTCCGTTGCCCGTGGGTTACGATATTTCTCCACTTAAGAGAGTTAAATTTAAAATTTTAACCACAAGCCGTCAGACGAGTGGTAAAAATTATAAATTTAACTCTCGAGAGTGGAGAAATATCATAACCCACATGGGCAACTGAAGGAGAATTTGTTTCTCTCATTATTACGGCGTTTTTTGACAACATGCGAGGAAAGGCACGAGACATTTGAATCCTCTAGAGGATTACAGATTTTTCTACCGGTGGTTCAGCGGGGCTAAAACGCCGTAATAATGGGAGAAGTGGTTTTCCAGTTGTAGGGTATACCTTGAATGTTTAGTGATTTTTGCAAGATTATAGTTAAACTTATGGCAAATCCAGTTTTTAAGTCTTTGAGTAATCTAGGTTGAGGTTCATCGGGTACTGCTGCCTTCGAAGAGTTTAAATGCATTAGTAGCTTGTCAACACCTATGCATGTTATACTTGATTTATGTAAGTCTAAAAGCGTTTCATTGTATCATACAATGTTCTGGTTTTATCAGTGTTAATCTCGAATCTAATTGCCTAGTACACGTGTTAGCCAAAGTAATTATTTGCACTTAATACAATCTGTTGGACCAGAAAGCTACTTTAATACCTTATTTTGATAGTGAACGAAGTAAAACATGATTTTTACATTAGAGATATTATTTGTATGAGTTACGGACCAATTGTAAAATGTCAGTATTGTTTTGTTTCTAAGGCAACTTCTAATGTCCGGTTCAGTGAACGGACAACTCCCAATTGAAGACTTCTATCCAATTTCCCACGGTTTATAGATGGAGGGTATCGGAGCGAAATTAGCCATGGATTAACTAAGAACGGACTATGATATACCCTCACTGACTAATATATGTGGCGCCAAAGTTTGTAACAAACATACTGCACTAGAGATCTATTTTAAGAATCAATATTCAAACAGCATCATCGTTTTATTGTACTTCACAAGTCCATGATATACCTGAGACTTTCACACATTTAACGCACACAAAGCCATACCAAACATTACACTATACATACCGGTATATATATAATGAGTGATTGAGTAATTGTTGTATACCGTAAATTCCACAATTTTTCAGCTATATCATGGTGATAACAAGCTATTTTTCAATGAGATGATGATGAGGTCCGCTTTGTTTTGGACTAACACGCTGAGTTGGATTGTTATAGTGCTACATATAGCTAACTGAAACAATCGTCCGCAGGTAGACATTTCGCTCCACTCGGACACATTATTCTGATTTCGAACCAACCAGTCTACTATTTCTCCTTCATGCTGTGTGCCTAGCGGAGATGCAACAAATGCCAATTGTTTAGTCTTCGGTTTGACCCGACAGGGTTTTGAACGAACGATGTACCACGCTCGAGCTGACCACGCTAACCATTAACCATTACGTCAACGATGATTGTATATTAATATATATATATATATATA
>MJUT01043794.1:47703-67545 GCA_002080005.1 Gigantidas platifrons
CTCCGGCTTCCTCCACCACTAAAACTGGTCGCCATAATATAGCTGAAATATTGTTGAAAGAGGCATTAAAACACCGAAAATCAAAACCCATTTATGGACATCTTACATTGCGACATTTCAGACAAAGTTCACTCATATTTGTTGTTTGTTTTAAACACAGGTTTCCTACAAAGTGACCGGGTTCAACGGTATATACAAAATTAATTGGCTCAAACATTAAAGTATTGAAGACTGTTGCATAATCAAAATCAATCAATCTTTATTTGTATACATTTATCATAAAATTTTCTGTTATTTAATGTATCATAATGATTAAATCAATAAATGATGTCTAGACAGAATTTTAAGATCTGTTTCGTATTAAAAGTCAATTGTCTCCTCTGCCACCACCGCCTATCCTTTCTGGCACAAACTTCAAGAAATTGGTGGCACATTTGGTAATGCTTGCCTCATCTGTGTTATCACACGTCAGAAGAACTTCTGAAAGTAAAAATAAAGATTTCTATTACTATTTCTGATATATACCTGAACACACGAGTTAATGAGTTTATTGAAATTTAATACACATTTAGTTTAAGTGAATGGTTTCTGTTGCACTCAAATAACCACAAGTTGAAATGCTAGTCTTTATATCTGAAACATATCTGAGTTCACATCATATTCAACGTGTTCTCATTTCTTTAATGTATATGCCAACAAAATTGAAATGACTAGGTACACAAGACTGCTGCTACTGTAGTTACGTTAGTCCTTAATCTGTATATTGTTTATTTGGATTTCTTCGAATGTATATTTGCAGTTTACTTTTTAGGACAAAATGAAGCACCATGTAAATTTCACTGCTACCATTTATAATTCACTACTACAAATACCCCCTGCCCTCATAAAAAAATGTTTTAATAATCTTAATATTTGCATAGCGTCCAATAACACAATCAATTATTAGATTATCAAATTAAATGCTAACTTTTCATAAGATATACTTGTTAAAGATTTTACTTGAAGAACATCAAAATGAAAAGAATAAAACTTTGTAAACAATATTACTTAAGTAAAGTCTTGAAAATCATTAAAAAAAAATGACAATCTTAATAATAATCACTAACCTTTGATTAGTTTAAATAAGCATGACTTTGCAAAAGGGAATTTATCCTTCTAGCCCTTCATGTTCATCCCGACCATCAGTCCATTACTCATACATCTGAAGAAAGAAAATCAAATACACAATGTATTATCAAAACCATTCCATGGAATTATGCGCTAAAATTGGATTGGTATAGTACTGACTGCAAACACAAAATGGACAGGATTTAACTAATAGCTACATTTGTATAATGGTTATTGTACAATGTAACTCCCATTCCCTTGGAATGATATTGAAAAATGTATGTATTATTCTGCACCTTTAGCAAACTTGACTAGGGGGTGAAAATTACCTTTGTGCAGACTACTGTTTGTCACAACTACAACAATTTTGTTAATTTCTTATAAGTCTGTATAATTTCCAGTTTGCACTTTTCACATATGAAATTTTGTGTCTAGGACCTATATTATGGTCAACTTTTTGCAATAGATCTTATATGCCATCTTTTTTCTCCAACTTCGGTATTTGTTGTACATTTTGTAACTTATTCCAGCACTCTACAACTGTTGAAAAAGTGGCTCAACAATCAGTAAACACCTTAATTGCGGTTTAATTAAAACAAATGTGTACGGCAGTTGTTGACCCATACATACTGTAAGTGAGTCAGTCGGTCTGTATGATTAAATAGTGTTTGCCGTGAACTATAGTCATCTGTTACAATTGTTTTCTATGATAAAGTCTGAGGACGGAATAAAGCGCAGAGGTGACTTCTTTTGGTCTGCTGGGGATTTTTCATTTGAAAAAGATACAATCGGACACACTTTCACAGGACAATATTGTGGCTTACAGGTCAGCCTGGTCAGCAAATATACACATGTATTTTAATTCTGTATTTTACCAGCAAAAAATATAATAAAATGAAAAAAAAGAAGGTGAACATGGGACACATATACCCGTGTCAAAATCAAAGTTGACAGACCTTCTTAGCTCACCTGACCCAAAGGGTCAGGTGAGCTTTTGTCATCACTTTGCGTCCGTCGTCGTCGTCCGCGTCTGTAAACTTTTCATACTTTCTTCTTCTTCTTTGAAACCACTGAACTGATTTGGACCAAATTTGGCAGAAATGTTCATTGGGAGGTCCTCTACTAAATTTATTATTTTGGTGCAGATCGTAGATCTAACATGGCCGTCAGGGTCAATAATGTGTTCTGATTGGTTGAAACTTTGAAAATCTTCTTGTCAGAAACTACTCAGTTGATGGAATTGTAACATTATAGAAATATTGACTGGATGGTCCTCTACTAAATTTGTTATTTTTGTGCCGATCGCATATCCAAGATGGCCACCATGACTCTACTTAGTATAACATTGGACCCTATGGGAATTTCACATTTTCATCTTTTTTTTCTGAAACCACGAAACAGATTTGAACCAAACTTGGCAGAAATGTTCATTAGATGGTCATATACAAGAATTTTGTTTTTGGCGCTGATCGGAAATCTAACATGGCTGCCAGGGCCCATAATGTGTTCTGATTGGTCGAAATTTTAAAAATCTTCTTGCTAGAAACCACTAAGCTAATTGAATTGTGACTTTACAGGAACGATCAATGGGTGATCCTGTTCTAAATTTGTGAATCGTTTGCTGATCGAAATTCAAGATGGCCGCCATGACTCGACTTAGTTTAACATTGGACCCTATGGAAAAAAATTTAAAAGTCTTCTCCTCTGAAACCAGCAAGTCAATTTAAAGCAAACATGGCATGAATGGTCCTTAGGTGGTCAACTTTCAAAATTATGTCCTGTGAGCCCGACCTCCATCCAAGATTGCCACAGTCAGCGGACAGTTTTAACATAGGACCCTATGGGAAAATTGTTTAAAAGTCTTCCCTCTGAAACCAGTCAGCCAATTTAAAGCAAATATGGCATGGATGGTCCTTGGGTAGTATACTTTTAAAATTGTGTCCGGTGACTACTACCTCCATCCAAGATGGCTGCCATGAGCAGACATAGTTTTAACATTGAACCCTATGGGATTTGAATAGTAACTTAGATGTATTCGGCATGCAGACATTCTTAAGAGGACTTAGTTATGTCAGGTGAGCGATACAGGCTCATGTGAGCCTCTAGTTCGATTCTTAACACAGCCAAATTTCACAACATTTTACCAAATCCAAGGCAAACTCAAGTTATTGAAGGGAAACCAAAAACATGACAGAGGGAAAGACAGCCAAACAAGGGTAAAACATAATGCAAAATTGGTCAACTAGAATAAAAGTAAATGCAAACAAAGCAATGTGTCCACGGTTGAACGATAACGAATAACTACCCCAAAATAGGGTGTCCCTATCGATAGTATATACTTGCAGAAACAGTGTTTTAACATTTATAATCTGCTGTTTTTTTCATTTTCATGAGTCACCTTAACAGACAGTAAGTAGGAAGTCAAAAACCTATAATATATGATACATCAAAGTAGTTTTTTTTTTGTTCAGCCTGTTTTGCCCCCCCCCTTTTTTTAAATTCCACAAAAGTCACAGTCCGTGCTTAAAATATAGTACATTCCTTTATGAATATGTTTGAATAAAGATGTTTTCATTTTCTAAGTAATATTATTCGCTGTAACAAAAACTGGGGAGTCAAACAACAAACAACAAAGTTTACAAGGGGATTACTAACCATGAACAGTGCAAGTTGCAACAACGTAAATCAAACAACGCGAGCACTGTTCTTTAACCAAAGTTTAAAACGAATATCTTGGTGGTGGTGTTTAGTGATATGCAAATTACCTCTCCAAAACAGTTTTCACCAAAAGCAACACCTTCAGGATACTAAAAATCTTCTGCTTCTTCGTGTCTCTGTCAGTGTGTTGATATGCGCTCTCGATATTTGAACTGCTCGGTAATGCGCATGTGCGAATTTTGTTACTTCCTGTTTCTAGCCCGCGAAAATTTAAAAATGATAAAACGAAATTTTACCTACGGATTCGATTAACAGTTCAACGCATACATGGTGGTTACTAGTAGGAAGGAAGTCCCAGTAAGATACTTATATTAAATTGAAACAGAGACATATTTGGCTATGATTTAAATTAAGGGATTCGTCTCAGAAAAAAAAGGGGGTGCATGAAAATAACATTAGGAAGGGGTTGGCCTTTTGCTCTTTTTGCACCAACTTCATTATTTGCTGACTGCTAAAACAATTTTAGCCTATCTTTCAATCTGTGAAAAATACTATTGCAACTAGTTTCCAACTGATATATGAAAATAATAATCGTAGTCACCAAAAACAAATAAATCCAGAATTATCTACCTAAAAAGAGCCTAACCCATGAGTTTCAAATAAGCCCTCCCCCTTTAATATTGCATCTCCTTTGAACTGAGAAGGTTGGATGTTCAACGTTGAAACAACGTTGCTGTTTTCAACGTTGTTCCCACTACGTAATATCAACGCAGATTCAACGTTGCAAATTCAACATAGAAATTGTAACGTTGAAACAACGTTGAATTTTGGTTGTTCAACGTAACAACCAAATTTCAACGTTGATTCAACGTTGTTGTGCCTGCTGGGTATATATATTATGACAGCTGGCATGAAATTATCATATCATAAGAATATTTACCTCTACTTTATTAAAAGCCAAAGAAATATCTCATCAACGTCCACGTATCGTTCTCCGGTAGTTTTGTTCTCGAAAAATACGTGTTGAAAGCAAGTTTAGAAGTATATATGTTCTACGTGTTGTAACATTACTGGTAGGTATGTTAACATTACTGACTATTCAGATGTAAGAGATTTTTTAAGTAAGTTTATCTAATGTCGTGCCACATTTAACGTAGAGCTTTTTTTTAATAATAGTAGAAATATACATCTCAAAGTAACAACGACAGAACACGTAAATAGAAATTAAGTTGATAATAATAGTAATTTGTAACAAATCTAACGTGTTATCTGTCATTGTACAGAGTCTGCCCTACAATGTGAACTCAGTTTCAACATTTAAAAAAAACATTATGTGAAATGGATAATATTAAGATACGGAAAATAAGGATATTCTACAATAAAATGGCGCATTTTTGACACAATTGTGATGGTTATCAAAGGTATATGGGTCAAAAAGAAAAAGAAACAATAAAAATAAAACAAAACAAAACAGTACCGCCCATTTTCAACCAGTAAATAACAATTTTATTATCCCAAAATATAGTAGTTTGCAGCAAACGTATATCAAAGAAATCGTAATTTTCAGAATTATATTTAGTGCCTTTTTATATATTGACACAATATGTGGTTTTCCACTTGCAGCTTATACCTTGAATGTTTAGTGATTTTTGCAAGATTAAAATTAAAATTATGGCAATTCCAGTTTTAGCTCGTTGAGTAATCTAGGTTGAGGCTCATCGGGTTCTGCTGCATTCGAAGAGTTCAAATGCATTAGTAGCTTGTCAACACCTATGCATGTTATACTTGTTTGATGTAAGTCTAAAAGCGTTTCATTGTATCATACAATATTCTTGTTTTATCAGTGTTAATCTCGAATCTGATTGCCAAAGTAATTATTTGCACTTATTACAATCTGTTGGACCAGAAAGCTACTGTAATACCTTATTTGGATAGTGAACGAAGTAAAACATGATTTTTACATTAGAAGATATTATTTGTATGACCTACGGACCAATTGTAAAATGTCAGTATTGTTTTGTTTCTAAGGCAACTTCTAATGCCCGGTTCAGTGAACGGACAACTCCCAATTGAAGACTTCTATCCAATTTCCCATGGTTTATAGATGGATGGTATCGGAGGGAAATTAGCCATGGATTAACTAAGAACGGACTATGATATACCCTCACTGACTAATATATGTGGCGCCAAAGTTTGTAAAAAACATACTGCACTAAAGATATATTTTAAGAATCAATATTCAAACAGCATCATCGTTTTATTGTACCTCACAAGTCCAGGATATACCTGAGACTTTCACACATTTAACGCACACAAAGCCATACCACACATTACACTATTCATACCGGTATATATATAATGAGTGATTGAGTAATTGTTGTTTAACGTAAATTCCACAATTGTTCAGCTATATCATGGTGATAACAAGCTATTTTTCAATGAGATGATGATGAGGTCCGCTTTGTTCTGGACTAACACGCTGAGTTGGATTGTTATAGTGTTACATATAGCTAACTGAAACAATCGTCCGCAGGTAAACATCTCGCTCCACTCGGACACATTATTCTGATTTCGAACCAACCAGTCTACTATCTCTCCTTCATGCTGTGTGCCTAGCGGAGATGCAACAAATGCCAATTTTTTAGTCTTCGGTTTGACCAGACAGGGTTTTGAACCCACGATGTACCACGCTCGAGCTGATATATATATAGTAAACATGCTGACGCAGACTGCTTGCTCAGTCGAAAGCTCCAAGCATTCTTATAGTTTTTATTATAATTACAACTAAAGATTATATATATATATATATATACAACCATCGTTGACGTAATGGTTAATGGTTAGCGTGGTCAGCTCGAGCGTTGTACATCGTGGGTTCAAAACACTCTCGGGTCAAACCGAAGACTAAAAAATTGGCATTTGTTGCATATATATATATATATGTATTAGTTTTAAGACAAGCAAATGAGCAAACTAAAAATCAAATTATTTTTATAGTAGTGTAAAATAATTGCTTTGTTTTTGTCAGGAACTTTGTTTCAAGATTGCATTATCTTGCATTAAGGATGTTATTTTCTACAACGATAATCAAATATGTCTATGCTTTTTGCATATGTACACATCTTATTATTTGCATACATTATATGTACATGCGTACCAGTTATAGAAGAAATACATTACTAGTACCGGATATGTCCCCTTCAGAGGAGTGGACTGTGCTGGTCACAGTTTCGAGCGGCTTTCAAGATATGTTTGACAATTGGTGGCATTATCTTTCGCTATTAAAATTACCATTACCTGTAATAGTTGTTGCTGAGGATAACGCTACATATACTAGATACAAGAAAAATATAAACTTCGCTGTAGTTAATGGTCTAACCCAATCACATGATGAGAAGTCATTTGATTATAATACAAAGCAATACAAGGCGTTGGTGAGTAACCGACCTACATATATATTAGCAGTTTTAACACGTGGACTAAACGTGATATATTCTGATGTGGATACAATTTGGCTCAAAGATCCACGATCCTTTTTAAATGGCCATTATGACATGTGTGGGTCTACGGATGGACCTCTGTATTATTGTACAGGATTTTTGGCGTTTAAACCGTCACCTCTCTCTGAAGATCTGCTACAGAAATGGAAGGCATCTTTAGAAATTCCAGATATAAATCAAGTAAAATTTAACTCTCTGATTAGGAAATCAGCAATCAGACACAAGTATCTTCCCCTGAAAGAATTTCCACATGGGTTAATGTACTTTAATAATAGAAGTATGCGATCAAATGTTGTCGTTGTTCATAATAATTATATTGTTGGTCATGATAACAAAGTACAGCGCTTTAAGAGTGTATGATTGTGGTGGAACAATGAAGATCTATGATATGTATACAGTCAGAAGAAAAACTAACAAATTAAGGTGAAAAGTCAACGGAATACTCCTATGATCAATTGTTGGGATTCAATTATTAGCAATCATAATCATGTGTAAGCCAATAGCTTGTCATCTATCTTTTCTATACCATGTAAATAGATGAACACTTCGTTTATATATATATAGATTCAAATCGACGTCCGAACTCAAATCGACGTCCACTCCTCAAATCGGCGTCCACTGACGTCATTATCTCAAATCACGGTCCAATTTTAGGATATTCTCAAATCGGCGTCCTTTCCAAACTCGCATATTTATAGGCCCGTTTACACGATTAAAGTTTGTCATTCAAAAATAATTGTAATAACAGTTTTGTTTTGCGTGTTTTTTTTTATCTGTTTCTAAAGTTGTTTTTTGTTTTGTTTTGTGTGTTCTTAAAGCATTTTCCGTTTCATTAGTATTATTTAAGGTTAGGGTTAGGGTTAGGGTTAGGTTTAGGTTTTGGGTTAGGGTTAAGGTTAGGATTATGATTAGGATTAGGGTTAGGGTTAGGTTTAGGATTAGAGTTAAGGTTAGGGTTAGGGTTAGATTTAGGGTTAGAGTTAGGATTAAGGTTAGGTTTAAGGTTAGGTTTGATTGATTGATTGGTGTTTAACGTCCAGGGAGCAATTTTTCAGCTATATTCAGGACGATTAAGGTTAGGGTTAGGGTTAAGGTTAGGTTTATGGTTAAGGCTAAGGTTAGGGTAAAGGTTAAGTTAGGATTATGGTTAGGGTCCGCTAAAGTAGAATGTACAATGTACTCTGAATCTGGTTTTGTCCGTTCTCCATCAATATTTCAAAACCATGTCCTAACAGGTGTGACGTCATTTGAAGTATACGTCAGTGACGTAATTGGATGTCGATTTGAGAAAGTGAAAAACGGCCATATATTTGAGAATTGGACGCCAATTTGAGGCTGAACGTCGATCTGAGTGTTACATATATATATCACGAAATATCAGTTGACCTATATCATTTGTACAGTCATTTCAATACAAAACGCAGATATCTAATATATCGTGCAGGTAAGTTTTATTTGTGGAGAAAACTCCTCACATCAACCGCCGACCTAGCACAAATATCAATTAACCTAGTTCATTTGAAAAGGCATTGCAATAAATAGGTAAATATATAATTTATTGCGTTCTATGCGTATCGTAAATGCCTTCTTCATGCACGTTTAAGTATAAAGATTGGAAAAGCCAATTAATTAAAGTCTTTCGGAGGAAGAAAGCAAATATTTTAACTAGAATATGCAAGATTGTCTAAGATCACTAATGCCAGAGGGAGGAGAATCTTTGGAGGATGGAGTACTATGGAATGAATGCTGATACCCGTCGGTTTAAATTCTATGTTTAAAATCTATGGCGATCTTTCAAGATTATTTTTCCTTTTTTTAGAATTTGATCATGAGAGTAAAACTGTGTCGACGAGAAGAAACATTTTTTTCCGATTGCGCTTGGAACAAAGGATCGTTTGATTTCTAAGTAACACTCTTACGTATATAGCACCAAGGCAGTGGTTGTTTGTTTTAAATACATTTGATGGTTCGTTTCTTGTTAATGAGGTTTGCACGCCATTTTACACAATATGTCAGATATATCGTGTAGGTAAGTTTTATTGATGGAGAAAACTCGTCACATCAACCGCCTACCTACCACAAAGTATCGACACATTTTATTAAGAATGTCATATTTTATCACTTTGTCTTATTCATTTGTTGTTCTGTTTATCAATAGTATGACAGTTTGACAGAAACAAATAAACGACTGGGCAACGCGAACCGTACTAACACATTAGTTCACATAGGAAGAGTAATTTCATAGAAGAATATACAAATGCAAAAGTTTACAGACGACAACGACAGTGATGACGGACGCCAAGTGATTACAATACCTTAGATGACCTTTTGGGCAAAGTGAGCCAATAAATATTACAGTCAAACCTGTCTATAGTGGTCACCTGGGGGAGATTGACAAAATGACCGCTAGATACAGGTGACCTTTATGTGAAGGGTTTTGATTTTTTTTACAAAATATTGCACGTTAGTTGTAAATAAACATTTTTCATTACATCTAATGTTTTTAATAATGTTTTATTGGTTATTTTGTTCCTGTCGTAATTTTACTCTGGTTTACATTTATTGTTGAAGAAATTATCTCAATATGATATGATTTGAATAAAACATACAAATAAATAAATAACGATATTTAATAAACAAAAGTACAATTTCCAGTAACACGAGGTTGAACTGGGAACGTTGTTTTCAAATCGTAAAGAATCTCGCATTTTCTTTAAAGAATGTTCATTATCTGGGTATGACCAACACCCATCTCCTCGCCCACAGCACGACAACTTTTCCCAACATCACAATGATTTATCGCTTTCATTTTGTTGTCAAATTTCAAAGCTTTCCTATTTACGGATGTTGATGATTTTGACATGATGCACTAGATACAAAATATTTTTGGTGAGTGAATTTCTATCTCGTCGTAATAAATAAAAATCCATAACGCCCGGGGATAAACTGTCCTTTATGTCATTTACGATTGATAAAACTAAATGTGTTTGTTTATTTAATTAATTAAATTAGTCAATATATTTGTGTATATTGATTTTGAGTCAACTTTTTTTTACAATTTGCATTTTAAATCTCAGCTGTGAGCATATATGTTATATATATTATGACAGCTGGCATGACATTATTATATCATTAGAATATTTACCTCTCCTTTATTAAAAGCCAAAGAAATATCTCATCAACGTCCACGTATCTTTCTCCGGTAGTTTTGTTCTAGAAAAATACGTGTTGAAAGCAAGTTTAGGAGTATATATGTTCTACGTGTTGTAACATTACTGGTAGATATGTTAACATTACTGACTATTCAGATGTAAGAGATTTTTTAAGTAAGTTTATCTAATGTCGTGCCACATTTAACGTAGAGCTTTTTTTTTTAATAATAGTAGAAATATACATCTCAAAGTAACAACGACAGAACACGTAAATAGAAATTAAGTTGATAACAATAGGAATTTGTAACAAATCTGACGTGGCATCTGTCATTGTACAGAGTCTGCCCTACAATGTGAACTCAGTTTCAACATTTAAAAAAACATTATGTGAAATGGATAATATTAAGACACGGAACATAAGGATATTCTACAATAAAATGGCGCATTTTTTGACACAATTGTGATGGTTATCAAAGCTATATGGGTCAAAAAGAAAAAGAAACAATAAAAATAAAACAAAACAAAACAGTACCGTCCATTTTCAACCAGTAAATAACAATTTTATTATCCCAAAATATAGTAGTTTGCAGCAAACGTATATCAAAGAAATCGTAATTTTCAGAATTATATTTAGTGCCTTTTTATATATTGACACAATATGTGGTTTTCCACTTGCAGGGTATACCTTGAATGTTTAGTGATTTTTGCAAGAATATAATTAAAATTATGGCAATTCCAGTTTTAGCTCGTTGAGTAATCTAGGTTGAGGCTCATCGGGTTCTGCTGCATTCGAAGTGTTCAAATGCATAAGTAGCTTGTCAACACCTATGCATGTTATACTTGTTTGATATAAGTCTAAAAGCGTTTCATTGTATCATGCAATGTTCTTGTTTTATCAGTGTTAATCTCGAATCTGATTGCCTACTACACGTTTTAGCCAAAGTAATTATTTGCACTTATTACAATCTGTTGGACCAGAAAGCTACTTTAATACCTTATTTGGATAGTGAACGAAGTAAAACAGGATTTTTACATTAGAAGATATTATTTGTATGACCTACGGACCAATTGTAAAATGTCAGTATTGTTTTGTTTCTAAGGCAACTTCTAATATCCGGTTCAGTGAACGGACAACTCCCAATTGAAGACTTCTATCCAATTTCCCACGGTTTATAGATGGAGGGTATTGGAGCGAAATTAGCCATGGATTAACTAAGAATGGACTATGATATACCCTCACTGACTAATATATGTGGCGCCAAAGTTTGTAACAAGCATACTGCACTAGAGATATATTTTAAGAATCAATATTCAAACAGCATCATCGTTTTATTGTACCTCACAAGTCCAGGATATACCTGAGACTTTCGTACATTTAATGCATACAAAGTCATACCACACATTACACTATATATATCGGTATATATAAACGTCTAAAATGGTTTGTATAACAATATTTTTGAAAACGGTATGATACCCAAACTCATTCACAACAACGGCCCACCAAACTGTGGAATATATACTTTGGGCCAATTGAGCAAACTGTATGATCTAATAGGACTGGAGGAGACCAACAAAAATAGGAGTCAAGAAAGGATATTATTTTTTCTCATTGATTCCATTCGGTGATAAAGTCTTAAGTTTTCTAATCCAGAAGCTTTCCCTGTCCTGTCTGCATTTATTATCCCACTTGGGGTTATGGTCAATTATGGTGACCTTCAGTTTGCCGAAAAATCATGGTGGCCCGTCGATCTGAGATGTCTGCTGAGTGGAAGGTCAGGTTTGATATTTGCATCGCTTTTGTGGCCATTCAGGCGTTTACTAAGTTGTTGTTTAGTTTCTCTGATGTATTGAAGGCAAAAATTGCACGTTCCAGGACGTAGATAATATTTTCGGTCTTGCAGTTGGCATTGTAGTATATGATGAATTCTTCTCCTGTATGTGTGCTTCTGAATTTTTGTGTGCATTGGATATTTTTGCACATCATACATCGTCTCGAATCACATTTTTGACACTGACCATTGTAGGCAGATCGATGGGAGATGTCAGCTCTCACCAAGATATCTTTCAAACTTTTGGGTTTCCTGAAAGCCAAGACGGGTAGGTCTTTGAATACTGCATAATTCTGGGTGTTTTTGTATGGTTGTCTAGTGCTCACGAACGATGTTGGATAAATTACTGAGCGAAGGATGGGATGTGATAACAAATGGTACTCTGTTGTTCGCGTTCTTTTCTTTATATTGGATGAGGTCTTTTCTGTTAATACCACTTGCTTTGTTAAAACAATGGTTAATGTTCGCATTGTTGTAACCCCTCTTTTTCAGATGACATTTCAGTTCCCCAAGCCGTTTTTTTGGTATTTTGTCCATTGGAACAGGTGCGTTTTATTCGGAGAGCTTGGCTGTATGGAATACTTTTGGTGCAATGCTTAGGATGACAACTCTGTGGGGACAGGTACTTATGTTTATCTGTCGGTTTGTCTCATCAGCTCATTCTGATGACGCTTTAACCAGATAGGAAGTTCTCTGTCTTCGTAAAGATCTAATCTGTCATGGTGTATCCAGGACTCGGATTTTCTATCTTTTATCTGGTAAAGCATTGGTGGTTTAAGGAAGATATTTACAAAGTGATTGAAGCTTTGTTGATTTCACTCTGTTTATCTTTACATACTGGTTCTCTGCTGTATATATCATCACTGATGGAATATTTCGCCCATTTAATCGAATGGAATAATCTGACAAATCAATAACCCCTCTCTGCTTTTCCGGGAAGTCTATGCCCAGTTTTACACTATCTGTAATTTTAGCAACAACCATGTTCCAATTAATAACTGTACTGCCAATCTGGATCTTTATTTTGTCAGTTAATGTAGCTTCCAATTCGTCCTTGCAATTTGGGTCCTAGAACAACTTATTCAAAGAGCGAACTGTTAATAACAGACACTTGGGCTGCCGTATCTACAACTCCGACAATCTCTTTTTTATTAACATGCATTTTTATTTACAGAGTTTTGGTGTCTATATCATCTGCACTCGTCTGGCATAGGTGGACCTTGGCTCTTGATTCATCGTGAACTATTGGGGGTGGCCAACCAGTATGAACTGGATGGACTGAAGGGCGGCCTACGTCTTCAGTCCCTGATAATTTAAATTAACATTCTCTGAGTATGGAGTTGGAGACCATGGCCTTGATCCAAGCCGTTGTGGTGATCTTGATCTTCTTGGCTTAGTACAGCTAGAACTAAAGTGCCCTTCTTCGTCACAGTTGTAGCACCTATCATCTCTCACCGGACTCCTTGAACTATTTTGTCTATGAGGAGATCTTGCTCTATTAACTGCATTATTTCTTGTTAAAATAATCAATATCTGCTTGCCATTTGATTTTGTTTCTTTTAGGTCTTCCTCCGTCTTTTGTAATCTGGCTTCAAACTTACTCATGGTTGAATCTGTTTCCTTCCTATATACCGTTCTCAAACTTGCTGATGCTAGAAAACCATCACCAGGATCACAATCCTCCATCTCTGTCGCTTGGAAGGTCACTCTCTTCAAATCTAACTTGTTAATTCCGGAAATTACTCTCTGATTAGTCATAGCAGACTTTACAAGCTGTACAGCCCTGTTTAAGTTTTCTGGGTCCTTGTCCATGGCGGTAAAAGCTGCCCGCTTATCTTGACATCCTCTCAGGAAAGTATCACTAGCCACTATCTGTATCAACTCATCCGAGGTACTCGGAAACCCATCAACTGTTAGATCTTGTGCGAGTTCTGCGTATTCTTCAAGTGACTCTTCAGGAACCTGAAGCAGTTCTTGTAGCTGACGACGTATTACCTGTGGCAAATCTTTGCATCCAAACCTCGCTTCCATTTTCTTGCATGTTAGTTTGTAATTATCTTGTACAAACATTGGTCTTGTTGTAAAGAATTTCAATGCACGATCTCTCATACATTCGACAAGTTTATCTAACAGATCTTGGTCAGACCATTCGCATGTATTTGCAAAATGCGAGAATTGCAGGAAATAAGGACGCCGGTCTTCCTTTCCAGTAAAGGTTCCCATCTTTGGAGGCGTTGAACCACTCTGTCCATGTCCCGATGAATTATTCACATTTTTCTTAACTGTTATATCTTCCAATGTCATTTTTGGTTAGTCCATGATAAGAAATGCTTTTAAGTGTGCTTTATCGTCAGGTCTTGTTGTCGATGTGTCTTCTAACGCTCTAATTGTCACCTCACGTTCATCTACCTGTTTGAATAATTCTTCTTCTTTTTCATTTGCGTCTTTTAACAACATCTGTATTTCTTGTCTGTGGTTTCTCTCAGTTGCTTCTTTCATTTTTCAAATTCGTGTATCTGGTTCTTAATCTTGACCTTGAAATCAACACTCATTTCACTCAGTTTTTGCTCAAACTCGGCTTGCATTAAATTACTTTTTTTCTGTAATATGCAGAATTCTGCCTTTAATTCTGCATTATATCTTTCTAATTTCTTTATCCTTTCTTGTCCAATTGACACTGACTCCATCACTGCCGTTTTCAGCTCCATATTCATACCCCTCTTGTTCTATTTTGACTTCTCCTTTGTGTACGAGTGGAACCCATATGGTGTTTGGTATTTCAAACATCAATTTCAAATCTTTCTCTTCTCTTATCTTGATGATTTGCTGTGCTCTTTTATCACTGATTCATGTAATTCCATTTAATTCGTCTAAGGATGCATTGTTGATATTAATTGGTGTTGCCATTCTGAATTATATTGATTTTGCTTTTAGAAAAAAAAGCACAAAAACAACACCTCTATATGACAACAATCAACAATTATAAAACAAGCAAAGATTATATAGACAGTGGCAATTTTTGTACAATTGTCACTCAAAAAGGAATGTAAGGAAAAAATATCAATCAGTACAATCAAAAAAATGTTGCTAACAAAAATGATTCTTGACACAGCTGTGACATCAGAAGATATGTCGCACACAACTATGACAAAAAAAACTATGTGAGAAAAAAAATTACAAAGAAATAATTATATGTATTATTGTAATCTCAGCATTTTGAAAACCAATAAATAAGCTTGTCATTACAAACTTCACAAAACGATATGTCATTCAAAAATACTGACATGGAAATCTCAAAACAATGTTCACAAAAAGGATTCCTGACACAGCTGTGAGCACACAACTATGACAAAAATATATGTGAGAAGATATTACGGGAAACAAATATGACAAAAACAAATATATGTACAATTGTAATTGCAAAATTTCACAAAATGACAAACATATCCTAGTTCAGGATATACACCATTCTATGCAATATAAAACACTTTCAATTTATAAGTAATGAATGAAAAGTGTTCACACAATAATCAGTAAATCTGCCAATACAATAACAAATTTGCAAAAAAAAATATTACAAATCTTGTCCAAAATAACAAATCAAAATACAAATAAATAATATTCCAACCACAGCAATGACATCAGAAGATCTGACGCACAGAGCTGCAGAAATAACAGGGGGAAATATATATAAAAAGAGGGGGGTCGATAAAGAAAAAAATATCTCCGTAATTTTTTTTTGAAAATTGGCGCGAAGATCTGTCAATCAAAATCAGTTTCAAAGTCTGGAAAATCAGTGGGATCGTGCCGACTTCTGACACCACTGTAATAAATAATGTGTGTGTTTATACCTGGATAATATATTCTAGGTCTTTGGTCACCGGGAACTGTCGTCAAGGATGCCAATTGTTCAATGTACGTCTTGACAGTTCGTATTCTGGTGGGTGACTGCCGTCTAAATTTAACTTAACTCTCATATCCGGTATTCCAATTAGAGGTGTTCCGACTATATTGGTTTGTTCTTTACAAATGTAGCACAATGATATCAAAAAAGATGTTCAAATATAACAAAAATAACTATAAGTCTACAAAAAGACTACAATTATAATCAAGTTGACGGATATTTCGCTTAACCAATAAGCTTCATCAGCATCTGTAATCTGATTTGAAAGATTGTCACGTGACCATCAGTTATCATGACGTAAAAATAAAATAAATCGTGAACTTTATACTTTATATATATATATGTGCACTAATTACAATATGAAAACAATGAGAACATGTAATGATGAAATTTACCAACTATGACCAGGCACTGGTTAAAAAGTAAAAAGAAAAAAGAAAAAAAAAAGAGTTAGGCCGAGTGTACTGTTTGTAACTCGCGGATCCAAAAACTCTCTCCTTTTTGTCTTTGATTCTCTTTCCAACTTGGATTGTGGTCAATGATGTAAATTTTGGATCTGCTAACGTCATCCAATGAGTGCCCCGTTCGTTGATCTTTTTTTTTGTACTCCAGACGGTCATTTCTGTTAATTTCACTGGCCTTTTAAAACCTCACTCTCAATAACTTCGTCATTATATTCCCGTCTCTTGAAATGATAGCGTAAATCTCATAGTCTTTGTATGGTGGTTTCAACAGTGGAGCATATTCGTTTTACCCTAATGACTTGGCTGAATGGGGTACTCTTAAGACAATGCTTAGGATGGCAACTATTGGGTGAAAGGTATTGATGTTTGTCTGTGGGTTTAGAGTGTAAATCAGTTGTCACGTTTCCCTCCTTGACCGTGGTGGTAGTACTATCAAGAAAGGACATGTTGGTTTTCGACACTTCGTGTATGAATTTCATAGACGGATGGATACTGTTGGCATTTTCGAAAAATTCATCAAGCTCTTTATCGCCATGTATCCACTTCATGTCAACGTCATCTATAAATCGGAACCATGAAAGAGGTTGCTTAAGTGACGAGAGGAGTAATCATTCTTCTAGGTCCCCCATAAAAATGTTGGCATAGGAGGGTGCCATTTTGGTTCCCATAGCTGTCCCATTTATTTGAAGATAGTGGTTTCCATCAAAAGTAAAATTGCTGTTTTTTAAACCAGTGTAAGCATCTTCACTAAGCATTCTGTCTAAGGTTCATACCAAAAGAAAGGCCTAGAAAAAATCTTTTCTGATTAAAAGAAACAATCCACAAAGCTTTCAGTCATAGAAACGATGGCTCAAAATTTGTTGTGTTAGGTTAAAATTCCACACATTTTTCTAACAAAATTCAAAAAGGTAAAACATGCTACTCCGGGGAACAAGTGATCAGTATGTTGGAATTCCTCATCGATAACATATTTGTCTCCTTTGGAGGGACATTGTTTCAGCAGGTCGTCGGCATACCAATGGGTACGAATTGTTCCCCTCTTCTTGCCGATTTATTTTTATACTAATATGAGTCGGAGTTTCTTCAAAAACTCGTTAAAGATAAGAAGATTCATGAAGCTAGAGCCTTTAATTTCACATACAGGTATGATGACGTTTTATCTATCAATAATTCTAGATTTGCAGAATTTCTTCCATTGATATATCCTCCAGAGCTGGAAATTAAAGAGACCACAGATACAGCTTCGTCCGCATCATTTTTGGACTTATACCTCGAATTGACGACAGTGGTCAACTCAGTACTAAAATTTATGATAAACGAGACGACTTCAATTTTAAAATCATAAATTTTCCTAATATGTGCAGCAATATACCAGCTTCTCCTGCATATGGTGTTTACATCTCACAATTGATTCGTTATGCAAGAGCCAGTAGCAATTATTCTGATTTCTTGAAGCGTCATCGTTGTCTGAAAAACAGGCTACTGGACCAGGGCTATGAAAAGATTCGCCTTATTCGATCTCTTAAAAAAGTTTATATTCCGATATCAAGACCTTGTCGGAATATATTCTGTCTCTGCAGATACAATAGTAAAAGATACATTTTCATATAGTGAAAATGTATAAAGATAAGGATTTGGTATACGTGGTTACAATGTCAAAAGTAATTTCTGTGAATGTGTGACGTAAAAATATTTTTGACATTTACAGTCGCAATTAAATTACTTCAAAGGACTCATAGTCAATGATGTTGATGGTTCACGAGATATATTAGACACCCTCCGAACTGAATTTAGTACTGTTTGACTCTATTTTACCTATTTTGTTCCAGCATTGTAATAAATGCTGTTATAGTGACAACCGGAATCTTTGAACCGTAATGGAAGCGAGAGGTTGGCGCCGTAAAATCTGATACAATCCATCATTTCTTTAGAAATGCCTGTACCAAGTCAGGGCCATTGCGGTTTTCCAGTTTCCCGGTTGTTGACTGATTTTGTGTGTTTATTGATTTATGAGTTTTGAATTTCCCTTTGGAAAATTGCTCGGTGTTCGGTAATTTTGTTATTACCCTTATTTGCTCAAAACAAGTGAAGAGCAACTCTCGACAGACGATTTTACAAACATATGCCGTCGTCTAGATGAAATTCAAAAATTAGAAGACACAACATTTTCGAAGAAATGAGATGCAAAGTTTAAAAGGGATGGAATCAAACCCAATACTGAATGTTGAAGAACACACGTACACGACGTTTCATAAGGAAAACGAAAGCAGAGAATAGAACATCTAACGTGGTTGTCAATATTGCCAGTAAATCCCTCAATTCATCCGAATCATCGTTGCTTTCTAAGGGTTTAAATTTTTGTCCAAATCCTCCTAAAATAAATGTTCCTGAACTCGATGAAGACCTGGATCAATTTGCACGACGGCTTAGAATTAAAGAATATTTTCATTCAAAGAACGAAACCAGTCAAGACTTATCAACAGACGAATCGGACATAAAGGAAGTCATTGATATTCCTAGATTTGTCAAGAAAAGTAATTGGATCCCAAAACCTAGCAAAAATACAAGTATATAATCGGTCATTGGCCTAAATAAGTCAGATATCAAACACAAAGTTGACGTACATGTCCCCAAGACCGACAACTTAGCACAGACAGAAAGATCAGCCCTTAAGGATATACAAGAAAGAGATGATATTACTATTAAGCCAGCAGAAAAAGGGAGTGCAGTAATAGTCAAGAAGCAGAAAGACAACTGTGAGATTGTCGATTCTACGAAAAATAAGATTCTTAGAACCTTAGAGGTTACACATGCTCGTGGCCATACAGACGATAAGACCACGGAGTACCTTACTCCAGAGGATCCCAAGCCAGGCCGTTTCTATCTGTTGCATAAAATTCAAAAGGAAAACAATCCGGGGAGACCGATTGTATCAGCCAATGGTCACCCAACTGAAAAGATATCTGAATTTATTGATTTTCACCTTCGGCCGTTCGTTGAAAACCTTTCATCTCACATCAAAGATACTACCGACTACTTGAGGAAAATGGAACATTTAACCATTTCAGAAAATACCACACTTGTTACCATGGAAGTAACTTCGCTTTACAAGAACATTTCCCATGATGACGGAATTGCCGCATGCAGAAAAATATGGGAACAACGAACAGTTCAAGAACCTCCGACAGAATGTTTAGTGGAGATGCTTACACTGGTTCAAAAAAC
>MJUT01043794.1:67796-83647 GCA_002080005.1 Gigantidas platifrons
TCTATAAAATTCACACACGAAGTGTCGAAAACCGAAACGTCCTTCCGTGATACTACCACCACGGCCAAGGAGGGCAACATGAAAACTTATTTATACTCTAAATCCACAGACAAACATCAATACCTTTTACCCAGTATTTGCCATCCTAAGCACTGTTTTAAGAGTATCGCATTCAGCCAAGCCATTAGGGTAAAACGAATATGCTCCACTGTTGAAATCACCAAACAATGACTAGGAGATTTACACCATCACTTGAAAAGACGGGGATATAATGACAAAGTTATAGAGACTGGGTTTTCAAAAGCCAGTGAAATTAATAGAAATGACCTTCTGGCGTACAAAGAAAAAAAGATCAACAAACGGGTTCCATTTGTTCTCACTTACCATCCATCTAACTAGAGACAATTCCAGGCATTGTCCGTCATCATGGGAAAGAAAGAGCAACGCTGGCCAAGTTGTTCCCTGAACCACCCGTTGTAGCGTTCCGGCGACCTAAACGCATTAAGGATACACTGGTCAGAGCTATGGTATCAATACCTTCATCGACGGTCGGCCAGTGTAAATCATGTGGTGACAAGCGTTGTAAGTGCTGTTTCCAATTGCAACACGCACAAGTGTTCCATAGCAAGACGACATGAAATATTTTGCAATGTCAATTGCAAAACAACTAATGTGGCTTACCTCCTGGACTTAATGCCTGATTTCACTTATTGCCGCTAACATATATAAAGTATAAAGTTCAAGATTTATTTAGATTTTTACCTCACGATAACTGATGGTCACGTGACAATCTTTCAAGTCAGGTTACAGACGCTGATGAAGCATGTCGGTCAAGCGAAATATCCATCAATTTGATTATAATTATAGTCTTTTTGTAGACTTACAGTTATTTTAGCATCTTTTTGATATCGTTGTGCTACATTTTAGACGTTTATATATTTCTATATATATGACTAACGTGTGTGTTTGTCAAGTACATTAAGTTCAGGAAGAATACAAGATGATACCCACTTGGGTGGAAAACCAAAAATTAATGAACCATAAAAAAACTAAAGCTTGCTAAATATGGCAGCTTTCTGGATGTGGGCGTATCGTCTGCTAGATATTGCAGCTTTCTTGATGTGGGCGTATTGTTCACGGGAGCATGTGTTCAATAGGAGTCAAAAAGCGGAGATAATTTTAAGGTTACATGTACTGAAACAATTTGTCATTCTTAATGCATGATTTACTAGTGGAGCAGGAAATGCCTACCCTTCCTGAGCACCTGAGTTTATCCCCGGTTTTTAGAGAGGTTCGTGTTAGTCGATCTTTAGCTATATATGCATGTTTTCTAAATCGTTTTTTCCTTTTGTCCCTTTTCTCTTGGCCATTGATTTTTCTGTTCTTCTTCGATATACGGATTCTGATTACCCCTTTGGTATCTTCAAACTCTTTTTAACTCCACTATGTTGTATTGAAGTGTCTGTATCAAGCCGGGGAAGTAAACGGTTATAATTGATTTTGGGAATGTTCTGACAATGTGGTATTGTTTCTGTTTTTCATTTTAATGAGTTTATTGTGACTGATTTTAGAGGCAGTATTTACATTAACATTGCTGGGGGTATTATTCCTGGAATATAAATTCGAATAATAATATTCTATGTGAGTTTTCATTCTTTATTGTTTACTGTAGAATTATCCAACACTCTGTAATTTTCTGAAGGTACTATCAAGATTAGAATATAATTCATGAGGTGCCACACCGATACCAAAACCTGGTAAAATTATCATAGGTATGTTATTTTCTAACTAATATGTACATTTTATAGAGAGAGAGAGAAAAAAAAAGGATTATTCCTAATCTCAAAATACCTGATTTGTCATTTTGTCACTTTTGTGAATTTTGCTATTTTCATAACTTTTTGTTAACCAGTGAATATATTGAATAATGATAGATAAAAATTAAAAATAGTTCAGCTTATTTAGTTTCTTTTTTGCAGCCATTGTAGTTGTTATCCTGTGACATTCAAATCAATATGTTAGTGTGACAGAGTGAACATGAACATAATCTAATGATAAACAAATCCATATGTTAGTGTGACATAGTGAACAGGAGCACAATCTAATGATAAGTAAATCCATATGTTAGTGTGACATAGTGAACAGGAACATAATATAATGATAAACAAATTCGTATGTTAGTGTGACATAGTGAACAGGAGCACAAGCTAATGATAAACAAATTCATATGTTAGTGTGCCATAGTGAACAGGAACAAAATCTAATGATAAACAAATACATATGTTAGTGTGACATAGTGAACAGGAACACAATATAATGATACGCAAATCCATATGTTAGTGTGACATAGTGAACAGGAACAAAATCTAATGATACGCAAATCCATATGTTAGTGTGACATAGTGAACAGGAACAAAATCTAATGATACGCAAATCCATATGTTAGTGTGACATAGTGAACAGGAACAAAATCTAATGATAAACAAATACATATGTTAGTGTGACATAGTGAACAGGAACACAATCTAATGATACGCAAATCCATATGTTAGTGTGACATAGTGAACAAGAGCACAATCTAATGGTAAGCAAATTCATATGTTAGTGTGACATAGTGAACAAGAGCACAATCTAATGGTAAGCAAATTCATATGTTAGGGTGACATAGTGAACAGGAACATAATCTAATGATAAACAAATTCGTATGTTATTGTGACATAGTGAACAGGAGCACAAGCTAATGATAAACAAATTCATATGTTAGTGTGCCATTGTGAACAGGAACAAAATATAATGATAAACAAATACATATGTTAGTGTGACATAGTGAACAAGAGCACAATCTAATGGTAAGCAAATTCATATGTTAGGTTGACATAGTGAACAGGAACACAATCTAATGATAAACAAATCAATATGTTAGTGTGACATAGTGTACAGGAACACAATCTAATGAGAAACAAATCAATATGTCAGTGTGATATAGTGTACAGGAACACAATCTAATGAGAAACAAATGCATATGTTAGTGTGACATAGTTAACAGTAACATTATTATTAAACATTATTTAGGAACTGTAAATTTCGATAAAAATATAACTCATAAACCATGTTAGAACCGAAGCAAAGGCTTCTGGGCGAATGATTACCCCCCCCCCCCCCGAGACTAATATACCATTACCAGAGGTATCGACCCAGTGATAGTAATAAAAACGTAGATCTCAAAAAGTTATTAGGGACAACTCATTAAACAGTATAATATTTTTTAAACAATGATAGTGAAAAGATACAAAAAACTATTGTCAATATTTATGTTAACATTCTTTATTAATATTACTATGTTTATGATTTATTATACATCCAGTGGGAATGTCAATCGTACAGGAACTGTTGTACACAATGGTAGCCGTCGTATTATTACATCGAAAATGAACATCGCTATACTTATACCTACTACAACACGTACTATCAAATCACCGACACTGGAAAAATTGTCTCTAATCAGATTTTGTTTACCTTCCATCGTGGCTACAATGGAAAGTGTGTATAATTATACAGTATACATAGGTATAGATAAAGGAGATTATCTACGTACGGTAGAGGCTAAAATCGTACACAAATTTCCCTTTGTGAAATCAGTGCATGTTGAGGGAGGTACATTTACAAAAGTTGTAAATGAAATTGCAAATGTAGCATACAATGACAACATGACTTATTTTGTACGAATAAACGACGATACAAAATTTGCTACAAAAAACTGGACATCGGCTGGAATAAAAATCTTAAAAAATTATGTTCCTTCAAACGTAGGCGTTGTCGGTCCTACTTGTCCCCATGGCAACCAAAATATTTTAACTCATGACATGGTTCATAGAACTCATATAAATATATTTTATTATTATTATCCCCCTGAATTCGAGAATTGGTGGTCCGATGATTGGATTACTAATGTGTATAAACCCAACAGGTCGATAAAGCTAAACACCTGGTTAGTTCATCACAAAATGGTTCACGGAAGTCGTTATCTGGTAAACTTCGCCAAATCAAAACGTCTGTTGAAAATTAATTCCATTGATAAAAGAAGACTAGACAGATATATTTGCACTGTGTCCACAAATTGCACAAATGGCATACAACTGTAATTATTTTTCATAATTTAAAAATGTTAAAGCTTTGAAACATTGCTTTACACATTTTGCTTTGTTAATATTTATTGTTAAACTAGGGAGAGTCCGAATTTAAAGTATAAAATATTTGATTGCAATGTGATAAAATAAACAAAGCTATTCAATACAATCAAAATGATCATTTGTAGAAATTACCCTCCCTACTTCACAACAACATGTTTATTTAATGTGCACAACGGTTGCACAGTGACGCTTGACAGAGTCATTTACTATAGCTTCAACAATATGAAAAACCTAAGACTTGTATTTCCCAATGATCCTTTTAACACAATTGGAACAACGTAATACTATGTTTATTTAATCTGGACAACGGTGACACAGTGACGCTCGAAAGAGTCATTCACTGTAACTCCAACAATATGAAAAAACATTGGACTTGTATCTCTCAATGATCCTCTTTACACAATTGGAACAATAAGTAAATTATGGGTAAGAATATTTTATATAATTATAGTATATACATCTTATGCAATATATCTCTACAATACAAGCGGAATAAAACAGTATACAAATCTTCACAATACAACGAAAATACAAATAATAACATTGTACTTATCCAAATAGTACAACTGAGTAATGACCTCTCTAGCATTGTGGAGTTTCTAAGAAAGGGGGGTAAAAAGTAATCCAGGGTAAAATCTGTCGTTGTGGTGGGGAACACAAGACTGGCTGTTTCTATTGATTGGGTCTTTAGGTACTATATACTTGGAAGAGAAGCTAATGTATTCACCATTCTCGGTAATGCGGACCTTTTCATTATTTTCCCTCAACTACTGTAATTATTTTTAGGCAATGGGATTTCCACATTTCCCACACAAGATGGGAAATCGATAAGCAATGTGCTCGTATATCGGATACGAATATGGGTTTTAACTCCGTAAGTAGGAATTTGGCATTAACTTATTAAACATGATTATTTGATCAAGTAAATGTTCTTGGAAGCGGGGATATAGACATAGGACATGGCTGCTTTACATTGACGCAACTGGTGCCCAACAGCTTCGCAATAAATATTTATCTTAGATTAATTGTTATTGTTTTTGTGTTTTTCTTTGCCATTCATGTACTGAAGTGTATGTAAATATTATTCTTCTATCAGTTATGTATCCATCAAAATCGACTAATCTTTTACAATGCAATCCCTCAGCTACCTTTCTATGTTGTATATCCAGGTCAAATCACATGTTGTTGTTTTTTTCAGATAATGTCACAATATGTAATTACTTTTATTCCCCATGATGCTAAAAGTCCAGCTTAAATCCATTAAGTTTTATTTTTATTATTGTTCATATCCCTATCTTGTCATACCCTAGCATGTCCAAACGCTGTAAGTCATACTATCCAAAATTAGCATGTTTTTACCACCTAGTCATATGGGTCCCTTATCATACCCCTTTAGGAGCAAGCGAGACGTATTCAAATCTTCTCATATCATCGAAACATCTTTCATAAACAGACAAAACTAGTTTAAGATTAAAGACAATACAATTCAATAAGATTAATATTGCTACACAGTTTAAATTCCCAATAATTAAAAATCGAGCTTTATGTATTATCTATAGGTATTCATATACAGAACCCCTAATTTCTGGAGATAAGGGAACGTGTCAAAGGGTTAACTTATTATTTAAACTTATTAAAAAATCAAACTCATACCTCATTCTACGGTGGACTGACAAATTTATCAAATACTTGCTACAGTAAAGCTATTTATTTAAGCTGTCGCATTAGTTGCGTGGTTGATTTCCGCACTCTATATTAAAAGGTGTTCTCGACTCCTGGTCTTTGAAAGAAATCGCATTTTACTGTTTTGACTCATTGTCAACTACTTCTGAAATATACCAAGGTAGTACTATCTTTTCGTCTTTGTAATTCTGTTCACTATATATATGTAACAATCGTAATATGAATGTATTATTTGAAAATGTGTGAGAAAAAATAGAGAGATTGTAACTGTAAATTATATAAAATAGTGTTCTTGTGTTGTGTTGTGTTAACAATTGTTCCATTGACTAGTATTCGTTCATGCAGTAAATACACAACTTGTTATCAGAGTTTAGCAAACAATACCTCAATATTTGGTATTGTGTGCTAAATAAAAATAAATAAAACGACAGTATTTTTATTTGTTTTTCTTTTAATTTAATTTGAAATGAAAACTGATGTCTTTTTTTTTTATAACAAGGAGTCTTCCTGTCTGAACATAATTTTTTAAAACAAGTATTAGGCTTCCTAGACGTGATATTTTGTATTTTTTTTTACAGAAATCAATCAGATAATTTTCCTCATCATTAACTACCTTTGGTGTACCATCCCAAAAGGAGAAATAGTAGCATTTCATAGTAATTTTGGTTAACACCACATTTTCATATGTCGGAATTAACTTCCATATTTCAAAATCTACTTATTATATTCTACTGATTAATAGTAAGTATTTTTTTTTCTCAGTGTACGAAATATCAAAATCTAGATAACAATTGCTTGTAAAATGACGAACATTTCCTGGCAATTAATACTCATCATGGTCATGTATCCATATATGATCATTGTATTCGAGATATCGATAATAATAATATGTGCGCAAAATAAATAATTTACAAACATGTAAGAATGTATTCATACGTGATAGTTGTCTGTGATGTATATACAATCTTACTTTTCACTTCAATTGTATAATAAATCATAATTGTGCATCATCCATATATGAAGTTATTTGTTTAATACATAAATATTGGGTGATAAAGTCTATATGAAGTTATGTTTTATATCGGGTGATAATGTGTATATGAAGTAATTTTTTTAATACATATATATTGGGTGATAATGTGTATATGAAGTTATTTTTTAATACATATATATTGGGTGATAATTTGTATATGGAGTTATTTTTTTAATACATATATATCGGGTGATAATGTGTATATGAAGTTATTTTTTTAATACATATATATCGGGTGATAATGTGTATATGAAGTTATTTTTTAATACATATATATCGGGTGATAATGTGTATATGAAGTAATTTTTTAAGAAGAAGCCGGAGTACCCGGAAAGAACAACCGACCATGGGTAAGCAACTGGTTCGAAAACTATTTGTTCAAAAGAAGGCAAAAAGTAATTAATAAAAACTCTTGGTCAAGTTTCGAACCTGTCTCAGCTGGTGTACCCCAAGGGTCGGTATTGGATCCCCTCATGTTTCTTATATATATAAATGATATAGGAGAAAAACTTATATCGTTGAGTAGATTATTTTCTGACGATACATCACTCGGATATTCTAGTCAAAGTGTTGATCAAATAAAAACTGTAATCAATCATGATCTACTGGAGCTAAATGCCTGGTCTAGTAAATGGCTAATGTCATTCAATCCCGAAAAAACAGAAATCTTGTTTTTCTCTAATACCGGTAACATAGACAACATCGAATTTTCTTTTAATGGCAAAAGTATCCCTTTATCTACTAGTCACATGCATCTGGGAGTTATCCTCTCCCAAAATGCAAAATGGAATGACCATTTAGACAATATGATAACAAATATAACCAAACATTTAGGTATATTACGGAAATTAAAATTCAGTCTAAATAGATCCAACTTAGAAAAAATGTATTTAGTCTTCATTCGCCCCCTGTTTGAATACGCTTGTGAAGTCTGGGATAATTGTGGTATTGGCTATTCAGACAAATTAGAAAAACTTCAATTAGACGCTGCCAGAATTGTAACAGGTTTACCCATTTTTACAAAATCGGAGTATTTATATCCTGAGACAGGTTGGGAAACACTATCAGACCGAAGATATCGCAGAAAACTCCAATTATTTTTTAATATAAAATGTGGAATGGCACCTGAATACTTGCGTAGTCTAGTCCCCCCTACTATTCAGAGTACTACTATGTACCCTTTGCGAAATGGCGATCATTTAATAGTTCCTTTCTGTAGACTCTCTTTAACCAATTCGTCATTTATTCCTTCCACAGTTAAATAATGGAACAAACTTGACATTGCAATCAGAAAATTAGATTCATTATCCAAATTGAAAAACGCTATTCGTCTTAACAGCCAATCAAATAAGATCTCAGTTCCCAAACTTTATTACTATGGCCCTAGAAAGTTAAACGTGATCCTAACACAACTTAGATGTACAGCTTCTTTCCTCAACCATGATCTATGCAAGGTTCATATTTTATCTAGCCCAGCGTGTAGCTGCGGTGCCCCCAAGAAAATGCGAAACACTTCTTTTTTGTTTGTACCAAATATTCTGAAATAAGAAATTATCTGTTTCTGAGCATAAGCGATTTGTCTCAATCGATCAATATTTCCCTACTCACATCAGGAAGTGAAACCTTAAGTTATGCAGATAATTGCTTTATTTTTGATTCAGTTTTTCGATTCCTTAAAAGGTCTAAACGATTTCTAATCGTTTAATATACTAACCAATCACAATCCAGCATCCAAACACACAAACACACACACACCTACTCTTTCCTCATTTCTTTTTATTCGTTTACTATTTTCAGCTATGTTATATGATAAAATTGTATTTTTCTTGTTTTCTTGTGCATTCTCAATATAATGTAATAATGATTGTATATATAGGAGAAGACTCCATAAGTTGGTAAAACTTGTGTCTGATCCTCTTTGTATCATTGATCAAATAAAATAATTATAAACTAAGCAACTGGTAAGCTTTATCACTTGTGGCTGCGAGTCGAGTGCACCTTTTTGTAATTTACAAAGGCGGATCCAAACCCACGCCGTATTGGTGATAGGCTTGCATGAGTTGTTAGGTAATCCAACTACCTAAATCATTGAGCCACCCGAGCCTTATATAGTGTTTATGATATATGTAAATGATCTGTCATATAATGTAGAATATGTAAGTCATAATATATTGTGAGTGATGAATTGTGACAGGGATGATACAACATAGCTGTAAATTAATGACATATGGTACTTTTTCCAATGAAGTTTAAAATGACAATTTCAATTTCCCATTTGAAACCCCGTTATATCTCAGCATTTCAAATGAACTTGCATTTCATTTTCTTTGCTTGTATATACATGTATATACATGTATTTATGTTTTGTTAACTTTCTTTACTTTCTTATCATTGTTGCTTTTTCTACTAATCAATCTTGTGTGTGTGCGGTGTGTGTTTTGATGTAGGAGTGGGACATGCCTATCTCTGCCCTTTACTGTCTTCATACCTAATGCCCAATGGGTAATAGTTTAGAAGAATATAGGACAGCTATATGCATGTTTTCATTCTCGTACTTATTTACATAACATATTTAGAACTAACCTTCGATGTTCTCTCTTTTTTGTCTGGCTTCTCGTGCTCCAGGGTCTACATCCAAATGTTAAAGCACTGTTTTTACTATTTACACTCCATTTCATACTACTTGTTGGAACTATTGAATCTAATCCTGGCCCACAAGAATTATCACAGTCAATATCGGAAAACAATCATACTGATAGATTATATCGTTGTGAATTGATTTGATTTTTCGTGTTTACGCCACTTTCAGCAATATTTCAGCTATATCATGGCGACCAGTTTTAGTGGTGGAAGAAGCCGGAGTACCGGAGAGAACGACCGACCAAGAGCCAGCAACTGGTAAACTTGCGGCTCTGAGTCGAGTGCACCCTTTTTTGTACAAAGCCGGGCACGAACCCACGCCATTTTGGTGTTGAGCTTGTATGAGTTGTTAGGTAATTCAACTACCTACAGTGCTGCCTCATAAGTATTCGCAAAAATAAGAAAATGGCTGTGATCGGCAGTGCGAGTTGAAATTGTCACCAATGTTTTTCGCTGTAATAAAAAGAACTACATAGTTTTAAGCTGTCTTGAGTTACCCTTTTGAACTTTACCCAGATATGTGACGTAATTTTAAGGTTGTCTGCTACGCGTTTACAAATAAACAGACGTGTTTTCAAGATGGGTCGCAAGTCAATGGAACTGAGTGAGGATCGGAAACAACTGGTTGTGGATTTGAAGCGGGAAGGGCATAGAACTTGTGAGATTGTGAAATTGTTGCATATACCTGAATCTACTATTCGTTCAATTTGGAAGAAGTATAACAGCACAGGTAATGTTGAAAACATCCCCAGAGTTGGACGACCAAGGAAAGTGACACGTCGCGGTGAGGTTAGATTATTGAGGACGGTAAAAAAGAATCGTGGCAAGGTTTTAAGAGAAATTACCAATGATTTCAATGAAGGAGGGGTTGTTCGTGTCCACCCAAATACTATACAACGTTATTTGCACAAAAACAAAATATTTAGACGTGTTGTTCGTAAGAAAATGATGATCAGAGAGGTCAACAAAAAGAAACGACTTTCTTGGTGTCTGGAACGACGAAGATGGACTGTTAATCTACACTGGAATCAAGAAATATTCAGTAATGCATCGCAGATAGTTATTAGACAAAATAACCGTGTGTACGTGTGGAGATTTTCGAATGAGGCTTACCACCCCGAGTGCATGTGTCCGCCACATCAGAAGAAGGTGTATGTTATGATCTGGGGGTGCATTACATGGTATGGTGTGGGAACTTTATGTAAGGTTGATGGTAATATAAATGCTGTGAAATATCGTGATATCCTTGATAATCTGCTTTGGCCCTTTTTAGCCCGTCACTTTGCCGACAAACCTTATCGTTTCCAAGATGACAATGCCCCTGTCCATCGGGCACGCATAATTGAAGAATTCAAACGAGACAATGACATTCATGGCATTTCATGGCCAGCTCAGTCTCCGGATTTAAATATTATTGAAAATTTGTAGTTTCGCATCAAGAGATCGCTACAAAAAGCAGCAGGAGACATAGATACTCCTCAAGAACTGTTTACTGCCATTTAGGATATTTGGATGAACTTTACTGTGGATAACATTTAGAACTTATATACCTCTATTCCACGCAGGATTCTGACAGTTATACGATCGAAGAGTTACCTCACAAAATATTAATGTAAGTTTTACCTTGTGTAGTTTAATGGTGAAAAGAGCGATAACTCAAACTCGTTGACGTCCGCCATCTTGTTTTCGCGAATACTTTTGAGACGGCGCTGTAACTCATTGAGCCACCCGGGCCCTTATATTGTTGTGTAATAATATCCGCAGTATTAGAAACAAAATGGAGTTCTTTGAAACAATTTTGAATGATTTCGATATATTAGTTGTAACTGAAACACACCTCAATAACTAAATAAATGATAGTAACATAACTCTGGACTCGCTTCCGAACATTATCCATCGGGAAAACCGTTCAAATAGTGGTGGTGGGCTCCTCATTTATTCGAAAAATGATATCTCTATAAGTAGGAAATCCGAATTAGAAAATAATCTTGACGAAGCTATATGGGTTGAAATACGATCTAAAGATCAATCTGTTTTTATTATGTAACACTTATAGACCTCCGTGTACAGATATTGATTACTGGACACGATTAACATACGCAATAGATAGTGCAGTGACAATTTTCAAAAAGACGCTTAGTTTTCGAGTTTAATGCACCCACCTGACATGCAGCTAATTTTTGTTTTAAATGAAAGTAAAATGATTATATTTCATGTTTTAAGCTGTCGTCGTCACGAAATCGTACGGTACAATTTTTTTTAATTTGACATTAATTTTCAAATTTCATTGTAATTAACTGATACATGCACTACTACACACAACCATA
The DNA here is from genome assembly GCA_002080005.1 of Gigantidas platifrons. Taxonomy (NCBI): domain Eukaryota; kingdom Metazoa; phylum Mollusca; class Bivalvia; order Mytilida; family Modiolidae; genus Gigantidas; species Gigantidas platifrons. The sequence continues at coordinate 79,670 of MJUT01043794.1, forward strand.
TATTCTTTGTAAATGTTCTTTTGACAATGAATACATGTGTTTTATTTATGCAATATTAATCGGACAATACGGCATATATCTTTATGTTTAACAATAATGCAGTTTTCTAATATAATTTTTGATTTTGTACGGATTTGTGACATTTTTCTCTACATTGAGCGTAAACTTTGTTCTTAAGTGTTAAATAGTTTGCAAATTATATTACGATTTTAAATGTTTTAAATAATATTGACAATGTCAATTGCATTTCACATTAAGTTCTATTCGCGGAAACATCGGAAAGATTCTTTAGGAAGTCCTTCACCTAGTTTAGTATTCTTTTGCCAGTGCCATACCCTTCCATTTTCTTAATTAGCCTTCTATGGGTAACTTTGTCAAAGGCTTTCATGAAGTACATATATATTGAATCAATACGCCCGCCATTATCAAGTATTTCAGTCTATTCATTCATCACTTTAAGAAGTTGAAGTGTTGTCGATCTTCCTGATATAAACCCAAATTGCTTCTTACTAAACATTTTGTTTGTAATCATGTGGTTTACTATTAGGTTTCTTACCAGTTTTTCCATCAATTTACATACAACACTTGTCAAACTTACTGGTCTATAGTTTCCTGGGTCTGATTCCACCCCCTTCTTAAACAATGCAACTATATTTCCTAATTTCCACAATTCAGGTACTTTGCCAGCTTCCATAGATGCATTGAATATTATTATTATTATTATAACATATTTGTATAGCGCATTATATAATCATAAAACTACTCTAAGCTCTTTACACTAATATATACAGTCAACATAATTATAAAACATATTTACAATGAATACGAAGATAATGAAAAAATAGATTATACCAGTAAAACGAGAGAGGATCAAAAACATAGAAATTTTAAAGAACAATAGTCTAAAATAATTTAATCTATCGCATAAAAAAATATAATAATAATAAGATTAAAACACAAAAAATTCGTTGGAGAAAAAGAATACTTACATGCGAAACGATAAAACAAAATTATAAATAGAAATATAAAATAAAAAGTTAAAGGAAAGTGAAATTGGCAGATTGTTCCACAGTGTTGCAGCCGCTGTATCAAACCGTCTATCGCCATATGTTCGAGTCTGCGCATCGCTAGGTGGCTTTAGCAATGACTGATTCTCTGACCTTAATGCTCGTGTAGGTTGGTAAATTGTTATGAATTCTTCAAGATATCTAGGTGCCTTTCCGTGAAGTACTTTGAATACATACATAAGAATGTTATATTGATACCGGTACTGCACAGGTAACCAATGCAGAGAAATAAGAACTGATGTAATTGACTCGTGTTTCTTTCTTCGAGAAATAAGCCTAGCTGCCGTATTCTGTACACGTTGCAGTTTCGATAGTATACAGTTATTTACTCCATATAGTAACGCATTTCCATAGTCTAGTCGGGATGTAACCAGGGAACACACCAATGACTTGCAGGCATTTTCAGTGATAAACGATCTAATTTTGCCAATATTCCGAATTTGGTGGAAACATGATTTTGTCACAGCACGTACTTGTTGTTCCATGCTCAAGGTTTTATCCATTAACACTCCCAGATTTTTGACGCATGAAACATCATTCACAATAGTTGTGTTGAATGAAAGAGAAAACTCTGACAGATGCTTCGGAGCAAAAACGATAAGTTCTGTCTTAGCCTGATTTAACTGCAACATGTTCGTGGTCATCCAGTCACTGATGTCTGATAAACATGTCTCCAGCCGAACTGATAAATCGCGCCAGTCGCCAGTTGGTTTTAAGATTTGATATACTTGTGTATCATCTGCATAACTATGATAGGACATTCCATGACGCCTGCAAATCTCTCCCACTGGTTTTGCAAACATGCAATACAGCCTAGGCCCCAGGACAGAGCATTGCGGAACACCATACTTGAGTTGCATGTCGTCGGAATGATCAAGGTTAATGGCAACACGTTGGGTTCTGTTGACCAGATAGGGTTTGATCCATGACAATGCATACCCTGAAATTCCAAAAGCATAGTCCAAACGATTAAGAAGGATGTTGTGATTAATCACATCAAATGCAGCCGATAGGTCTAACATTAGAAGCACAGCACAACAGTTATTGTCTAAAGCAACAGTGAAGTCATGATGTACACGGAGGAGTGCAGTCTCTGTCGAATGACACGCACGATAGGCTGACTGCAAATTGTCATGTAGACCATTCGTTTCGATGTGACACTCTAATCTAGATGCAACGACCTTTTCCAATACTTTAGAGAGGAAAGGTAAGTTTGATACGGGTCTATAATTCTTGAACACATCTCTATCCAGTGATGGTTTCTTTAACAATGGCCTCACTACGGCGGTCTTAAATGACGGGGGCACAATAGACTCGCTAAACGACTTATTGATGATGTTTGTGATCGTTGGAATCAGACTGTTCAAGCATGTTTTTAGAACATGTGTCGGTACTGGATTGAGTCCACACGATTTTGATGGAGATGTCGAAACAATCTTGTTGACTTCTTCAGGGGTTGCCGATACGCAGGACGTCAGTGAGGCACCATTGAATCGTATATCGGCTCTGAACGCATCGCCATCAGCACTACCCAGGCTAATCGAAGTACTTAGGTTATCACGAATTGTGTCAATTTTTCCTAGAAAGAAGTTACCGAAATCGTTTTCCAGAGTCCTGTTGTTGGCATGTGAAGGGAGAATGTTTTCACGTTTGTTTCCCAGAAGGTTGTTTGTAAGTCTATAAAGCTGCTTCTGGTCAAGTTCTGATTCGGATATTTTATTCGAAAAGTATTCTCTTTTCCTACGTACAATTAGTTCGTTTGTTTTGTTACACAACTGTTTAAAATTTTGCCTGTCCACTGTTAAGTTCGATTTTCGCATTCGGCGTTCAGCTTTTCGACACATTCGTTTGGCATTACGAAGATCTTCCGTGTACCATTCGGTATTCGGTCGTATGGTGATTTCCCTAGAAATTAACGGGACATGTTTATCAACTACAGATTTGATCTCCTGGTCGTACATAACAACCATATTTTCGACTGTAGTTCCCAGAGTGCAACCCTGTTTATCGATGGAAAGTTCCAGATCACTAATGAAATCTTCAATGACTAATTCACGGTATTTGCGAATGTTTACTGTTTGACGTTTGAAAGATGGCTTTGAAATCCGAAGTCTTGAGAATAAAGCCAAGTGGTCACCAGATGGATTTCCTTTCACACCGCAAAGACACGGATCCTGTATAAACGTCGCATCAAGTAAAATTGGGCTGTTCTCTCTCGTAATGACCACGTCGATGGTATGTCCGCGATTGTGTGTTGCACCTTGAACGTGTTGTATCAAGCTATGATCAGCTAAAATGTCATGCATTTTTAGAGCGTCGCTATCGTTGAGATTGTCCAAATGAAAGTTCAAATCACCTGTGATGATAATTTCCTCTGGAATTACAACGAGACGGTCAAGGTATTCAGACCATTCATTAAAGAAAATAGTGTTCTTAAAGTTGTTTTTGCGAGATGGTGGAGGGCAATAAACAACACATACTCGCACATTTTGATTCTTTGTCTTAAAACAACATTCTAAGCGCTCAAAGTGTGTGAAGCATTGGTCGAATTTTAACAATTTCAAATAGATATTTGCGTTATAGATGATAGCGACACCCCCACCTTTCTGTCCGCTTCGTGAAATATGATGGATTGCATAACCATCTGGAACCAATTCAGATAGGACGGTTTTGTCTATTTCAGTACCAAGCCATATTTCAGTTATTGCTAATATATCAGTCTTGTTTGAGACAACAAAATCACAAATTGATGTTGCTTTATTCTTTATTCGTTGACACAAGCGAGATAGTGTTTTTGATAGATTCAATAGGCGCTCTGTTAATTTTGGTGAGATTTCCCTGATCGACAATCAACTGATTTCGCTTCTGCGCTATCTGTCGTGGTTTAATGAGAGTACTGATCTGCTGCACC
>MJUT01043794.1:83811-102001 GCA_002080005.1 Gigantidas platifrons
TTTCAGTTATTGCTAATATATCAGTCTTGTTTGAGACAACAAAATCACAAATCGATGTTGCTTTATTCTTAATTCATTGACACAAGCGAGATAGTGTTTTTGATAGATTCAATAGGCGCTCTGTTAATTTTGGTGAGATTTCCCTGATCGACAATCAACTGATTTCGCTTCTGCGCTATCTGTCGTGGTTTAATGAGAGTACTGATCTGCTGCACCACGTTAAAGTTTGTTTGATGATCAACTAATTGTATAAGATTATCACACAATGTGATCGAATGATATGATAGCAATATGATAGCAAGTGGCCTAGCTATAACTTTGCTCAACTCCTTTAGTGCTTTAGGATTATCAAAATGCAAGAGCATTTTTATATCCTTTTTGATGCAGTACTTAGATTTACAACTGTAAGTGTGTTATCTATTGAATGTCACTTTTTGATGGGAATATAATGCTCTCCAATTCCATTCTTCACGGATGTAGTGTTACGAATTCACTGATAATTGTGTTCATAATTATGCCTGAAATCATAGTGAATATGCAAAAGAGCTATGAGCTCATCCTGTCACTTTTCATAGAAGCTTTGGTGTAGTGGTTCAATCGTTTCACGACGCTGGCAGATCTTTCACACTCTGAGCTCGTTACAGGAACCGTACAAACAATTTTCAAAAGAACGAATATATTTGGAAATCTCATTCGATCACATTGGGTGATAGCTTTTGCACACGAATCTATAAAATCATCTGCCTCCTTTTGTACAAACTCTTCCTTCCATCTTTAATATTCTTCCTCAACTAAGGCAGGGGGTGGAAGGTCGTTGCTGTACATTTCAGCAATAGCTTTAAAATAAATGCACATGCTTTAAAAAGGTAATTATGATAATGATTCATGCACTTTACCTCTTGTTCAATAAATTCTGTTACACATTTTCTCAATTCGACACCAGATTCATTTGGCAACTCCGCAATAGCGTTATAGAAACAATTACCATCGTATGACACATTTTTCAAAATGTTATATCCCAAAGCATTTACAGAGAGTTCTAAGCTTTCTATGTAATTTTTTCGTCGCTCATCTTCATCTCGCGCTGATGATATTGACCCTTCCATTATAACAAAAAGTGTATGTACAATTGTAAAATGAACAGGTAAGCTTAGATCATGAAAGTACAATGTTTACAGGAACTCCAACAACCCTACATCAAACGCTCGATCTGCGATGCCGCCAAATAGTTACGTGGAACAATAAGGCTTTTCATGAGAAATCAATTAATTTATTAGCTGTCAGTTTTATCAGTACATAGTGACATACTGTGAAGCAGTCAACATCAGAAACAGACCATGAGGTCAAGAAGATGTAACTGTCAAATGTCATTAACATTACATTAACTGTTTATCTATGGTAAAATGATAACCATGTGATGTGCATAGAGAAAATAAAATCGTAATATTGACGTTAAAATCAAGTATACGCAAGGTTTTTTTAGAGGGATGCACGTGCACTCAATGCTCCCCCTGGCTACGGCCTTGATGTATCCATCATATTGATGATGTATTTTGATAGTCTGTGATTGACATACCACTTATCGAGTATATGTAGCATTTAATTGTGTCCTCTAGTTCAAAGTGTCCGCCAGACAATTTTACATATGTTGTAGTGTCCAGCAGACACTATTTCATATCGCAATNNNTCTATAAAATATTGTCCGGTGGGACACTTTAGCATAGGACACTATTATGTCTTACCCTAACCTATACTAAGGCACAATTTCATAGCACCGGACAATATTTCATATCGCAATTTCTATAAAATATTGTCCGGTGGGACACTTTAGCATAGGACACTATTATGTCTTACCCTAACCTATACTAAGGCACAATTTCATAGCACCGGACAATATTTCATATCGCAATCTTTATAAAATATTGTCCGGGGGACACTTTAACATAGGACACTATTATGTCTTACATATACACCCTTTCATGATTACAAAGCCATAGTTTTACAATAGTTCATAAATCGTAAAAATGTTGTACGACCAGTTTTCCAATACCCGACAATGTCACAAAAAATGTGACCTGCGAGAATTGGGACTGGATCTAAGTAGTCTAAGACTAAGCCAAGGCTTAGCAGTCGATTATCGGTAATTTTGAAAATACAAGAATATTAATACGGGAACACTTTTTTTTCGAGTTTGATTACAAAGTTTGGTCAATGAATGTCAGGTGACGAAAGTTTATTGATGTACCAGTAACTGTTTATAAGTGTGAACGTGATAGAGGGGATCCTCAAAAACAATTTCCCGGATGGTGATCTTTTGAGTAAAATGTTGGACTTTTTGTCAGTGCAGAATAAACACAACATACAAACATCGTGAGCACCTGAGTTAAGCACGGTTATTTTGTGTGATCCGTGTAACTCATCTTTTCAGTTTGTTATCTTGTCCTACTAAGTGTCTATTCATTCTTAGTTCAGTGTTGTGATGTTCGTTACGATTTCTGCATAAAAACGATGTTCTGTTCGTCTTTACTGGCAGTTGTTACTATGACGGCTCATTGTGTTTTTTGTGTATGTTTCCGTTTAGTGATGTCCAACATTTTGTCCTGTCATAGGTCTAAATACGATCTGTGTTCTTACGTCCGCTACGATATCCGCATATAAACGATGTTCGCTTGGTCGTTACCTCTAGTTGTTTTTATGAGGGCTCATGTTTTATTTACGATTTCTTTGAGTATAGTGGTGTCAAACACATATTGAATATATAAATATTGATATGGCGGGTGTGTTATAAGAGGCAGGTACTGCTTGCCCTTCGCAGGCGAGTGGGTTCACTCCTGATGTTTGGTGGGTGTGTGTTTTTTGTATTGTTTGTCTTTGTCATAATGATTTTACAATCGGCAAGCATGCAATAATCACAGTAGCACAATGTGTACCACTAGCAGAGCAGGAACTACTTACCCTTTCAAAACACCTGAGTTCACACCAGTGTTTAGTGGGGTTCGTGTCTGCTCGAACTTTAGTTTTCTGTGTAGATCATTGCTTGTTCTTTTATCCTTTGTCTCTTGGCTATTGTATTGTCTGTTCTTCTTTGTTTTATGACTTCTGATCACTCATTTAATATCTTCAAATTGTTCATATAATCATTAGACCATTTGTGCCAAAACTGTGCAGGAATGATCAATGGATGTTCCCCAAAAAGGAGAATTTGTTCCTTACAAGCTAATGGATAGTATTGCTGCCACATGGCATAAGGTAGTGCTATCTGAAATATGAAATGTCTCTGAAACTATTGGGCCATTAGAACTGAAACTTTGGAAGAAAGATTTATGAATGGTCATTACAAAATTGTCTTCATTTACAACCAGTAACAGACCATTGTTAAAAACTGTGAATAATTGTTTGAATCTATGTTTCAGGTTTGTTTTCATGGCATCCAACTTTAATGACCATAGAAGTAAGTACATTGTATATGCTAGTCTAATGTATAAAAAAGAAGCACATTTTTATCCTCCGATAGCGGTGAGGGATATAGTAATAGCGGCTGTCCGTCTGTCTCTCCGTCCGTTTGTCTGTCTGTGTCTATCTGTCCGTCCGTCCGTCCGTCACACTTTCTTGTTTACGCGATAACTTGAGTAAACATGGATGGATTTAAATATTTTTTTTGCATGTGACTTGTAATTATCATTATCTTGGATGGGTTCTTACATGGAAATATTTGAAGCAAGGGGTTTGGGGGGAAATCTTAGTTTTTGGTTGAAAAATCACAAATTTTGAGAATTGTGTCTTGCTTACACGACAACTTTAATAAACATGGATAGATTTGAATTTTTTTCTTTTTTGCATGTGGCTTGTAAGTATGTTATACATTAAGACTGCAAGGCTACTTTCTATAAATATATAAAACTAAATATTATGCAAGTGCGGGGGATACGTCGTGCATTTATGCGCTAGGCGGTTCTTTTATTCATTATTGTCTGTCTCATATTTCTTGGCCATATTTGTAAATTGATTGGGTTAGGATTATGTATGATTAACTCAATTTTCAAAAATGCTTGAATTATGTTGTAGCAGTAAGTTTTATTTATAGAGGAAACTCAAGTACCCTGAGAAAACCATGAACCCGACGCAAGTCACCAACAAATTTTATCACACATTGTTATTTCAAGTACACCATACCACTTATAGAAATCAAACTCACAACTTTAACAGAATTATCGGAAACGTCCACTAAATTGTATTACCTCTATAAAGAGAATTCTACGTGTAAAAGTCTGATCAGGTATTTTCCATCCATGTTTCTATGGCGACATTGTTAAGATTATTAACAAAGCTGAAAAGTTTAAATTCACTCATCTAAACTTGCAAAATCCTTAAAAAAATATTATTTGTAAAGGCTATGATTTAATAACTTATAGGCAGGATTACTTTGCTAAAAATAGACAATCTGCTGATACAACTACAACTAGCATTTATATTAAGGTGGTACCTAACACTACAGGGAGATAACTCTTTAAAATCAGTTGAACGTTTTGATCATATGATGTTTGTTTGCAGATTTCAAGCATCTCGGTGATCAAAACCACAGAGAGAAAAGCTGATATGTGGCTAGTGAATTCATAGCTCTGAGTCTGTTGGTTGGAATTTGTTAAAATGTTGATATTTATTACAGTGGATATATTCAAACGCACTGCCAAAAAAAAAAAGAAAATTAAACAAGCAGATCAAATTTACCTGAAGTATATGGTAACACCTTAAATCCCATATTATATGGACTATTTTATGTACAATACTTGATGACTGATTTATTCTAGTCTCTCACGAAAACCATTGCTGTCTTTACATGTTTATGATATTAAATCTGTTTGAAGTATCAGATATGATTTCTTGTCCTAAGAGTAATGGTCTTTAACCAACAGAGTCTACCTTCTTAGCTATGAGCATTCACTCAACCTGATATTTTTACTTTCCATGTTTATGTTTTCATTCATTTTTGTGATATCACGTGGTCTTTTTGAGTATATGCGAACTTGTGCAGATTATTTATCATTGGTTTATATCTGTATTGCTATTTGAGATCCAGACGAGGCGGAGTTGGATCCCATTGACTGGTTTAACTTTGTCACATTTTGTGCCTGTCCCAAGCCAGGGTCTGGATTTTCAACACCATATGTCATGGTCTTTTTTGTGTTCAGTGATTTGTTGTGAGAGGTGATTGTTCGTTTAGAAGATATTTCAAATCATACTTGAACTTTATATAATTCTATCAATATCCAAAAAATAAACAATCAATTCTCACCTCCATTTATTGTGAAAACTGTTTTGAGATTCCTTGGTTGCAAAAAAATAAATACCATGTTCTTTGTGAAAGCACTTTAAAAATAGCTATTGATTTTAATTACCAGTTCACTTATTGAATGAAGCTATGTTTAAAGAATACATGTGTCAAGGGAAACAATTTTCGTTGTAAAAGCTGGTTTTCTGTGAAGAAAGGCTTCACTGTATGTTTACATTTAACTGAACACTGATTATGTTATATTTCAGATGATGTTCTTGATGTTTGAAGCTATTATGGTGTTTAATCAACAGAGTTCACTTTTCCTTAGTTGGAATCGAGTAATTCGAGGCAGTATCAATGGTTACATGACGTTTGGTGGAATTGTGTGTGCCGTTTGTGGATTCTTATATATATAATCTCTTAAATTCAAATCCGGTCAAGCCAACCTTCTTCAGCGGAACTTTATTATGCGTTAGTAGCAACATTTAGAATCACAATGAATAACGTCACAATTAAATTTTTGGGAAGGAGAACGTCACGTCACGTTTAAATTGTATTTATTCCGTGCCGCTTGTAAGTCCGTAATTTTTTTATCCATAAATTTTCTATCGTCTGTCTATATATATCATCGCCACAAATTTTTTCAAGAGCAACTATTTCATAATCGTTGACTGAGTGGTTCGCAGAATTAAAATGTAATGCAACAGGATCTGGTTTTTGTCTTCGAAATAAGGAAAGGTTAAGTAAATGTCTTTGATAAAGAGTATCACTAGTCTCCCCTACATAAATAAAGCAGTCGCAACTCTTGCAAAATAATGCATATACCACATTCGCTGTCGTACAGTTAATAAAATTGTTCACGCCAAATGTCTTCCCTTCATAGTTTCCAAAGTATTGCGTGTTGTGTACATACGGGCATATTGCGCAGTTTCGTCCACAAGGTTCACATTTATTTGGTTGTTTAAAGTACATGCTATTATGCTTTTGTGCACTAAAATGTCTTTCAGGTTTTTGTCGCGTCGAAATGCTAAAATAGGGGGTTTGTCAAAGACTTTTTTCATTTTATTGGATTTGTATACCATCGTCATATGTTTCTTAATAATTTGCCGAACGTGTGGTAAGCCTTTAGAGTAAGTCAAGACCAACGGCACCCTGTTTGTCTTGGATTTGTTTGTCCTATATGTTAAAAGGTTACTTCTACTAAACTTGTCCACTTTTTGTAATTCATGCTCAACGGTACTGCCTGAATATCCGCGTTTACTTAGATTTTTCTTGATTTCATTCCTTTGTAATTTGTATGATGATTCCTCGGAGCAAATTCGTTTCACTCTAACTCCTAAACCATATGGTATTGATGTTTTCATGTAATTCGGATGTGAAGATTGAGAATGCAAATATAAATGTTTATCGGTCGGTTTTGCATATAAGTCTGTTTTTAAAATGTCGTTATCTATAATAGTCAAAACGTCCAAAAACTCTAATTTATTGTTGGAGTGTCGTAAATCTAATTGTATGCGTTGATGTATTGAATTCGCAGTTTTGTGAAATTTTTGCAGTTCATCTGTTCCATCTATCCATAAGCCCCATATGTCGTCTACAAATCGGAAGTATGCTAAGGGCGTTTTTTCCGATTTTTCAAATAAAGATTTTTCCCATGTTCCTAAAAAAGTGCACGCATAGTTCATACCTAAATACGAGCCAATAGCAGTTCCTTCAGTTTGTAAATAATGTTTTCCGTCAAATGAAAATTTGTTGTTTTCGAGCACCATATCCATCATGCGCAGTACTTCATCTGTTGGTATGTTTTTGACCGGTCTATTGTCCAGAGCTTCTTTTACGGATTCCCTTGCTTCTTTACGCGGTACTCTGGGGTATAAAGCTTTTACGTCCATACAAAGCATGATACAATTAGGTGGCAAGGGTTGTGTAATACTTGACAGTTTATTTAAGAAATCGGTTGTTTCCTGAATATAAGATGGCAATGTTCTAACAAGTTCCGCAAGTTCGTGTTCTACAATTTCAGCCATATTAGCAGTAGGATGTTTTCCGCCATTTACTATTGTTCTCAGCGGAACATCGTTTTTGTGAATGTTAGGGTTTGCTTGTAACTTTCCGAATTTAACGTCAGAATTAACCAAATATTGTTTCATCTATCTTGTAATTGATCCTCGTTTAAACATATCATTCGCTAACTTCTTCACTTTATTTTCGATTTTCTGTGTTAGATCAGTGGGAACCTCTTTATATGTTGAATTATCATTCATTTCCTGTAGCAAACCATCTGAATACGCTGTCGAATCTAAAACCACGATGCCTGATCCTTTATAGGCAGGTCGGATAATAATTGAAGTATCGTTTAAAAGATCTTTCATGGCCTTTTCCTCCGAAGAAGTGATGTTCATTTTGAAATCGCGATGTAATCCCTTTATAACATCGTCTTTTACTTCCTGAATGTAGCTGTCTAACCACTTATCGCGCCCTTTATCGGGAGTCCATTGTACTACGCTTTTTAAAAAGATACTTCAATTATTATCCAACCTGCCGATAAATGATCAGGCATCAATTATTATCCGACCTGCCGATAAAGGATCAGGCATCGTGGTTTTAGATTCGACAGCGTATTCAGACGGTTTGCTACAGGAAATGAATGATAATTCAACATATAAAGAGGTTCCCACTGATCTAACACGGAAAATCGAAAATAAAGTGAAGAAGTTAGCGAATGATATGTTTAAACGAGGATCAATTACTCTTTATCAAAGACATTTTCTCAACCTTTCCTTAATTCGAAGACAAAAACCAGATCCTGTTGCATTACATTTTAATTCTGCGAACCACTCAGTCAACGATTATGAAATAGTTACTCTTGAAAAAAATTGTGGCGATGATATATATAGACAGACGATAGAAAATTTATGGACAAAAAAATTACGGACTTACAAGACGCACGGAATAAATACAAAAACGTGACATTCTCGTTCCCGAAAATTTAATTGTAAATTGTGACGTTATTCATTGTGATTGTAAATGTTGTTACTAACGCATAATAAAGTTCCGCTGAAGAAGGCCGGCTTGACCGGTCGAAAGCTCCGAATTTGAATTTAAGAGATTATGTTATTTACCTCATTATGAGAGATTTTGATATATATATTTAGTTATTGTAAGTAAGTCAAACTTATGTGGATTAAAACAACAATGATGGACAATTCCTTTGACAGCTCCTGGAAAAATTTAATAAAATTAAGATATCCTTACCTAGACGACAATTTAATTTTCAATTTAAATTTGAAATTGGAAAACATCGATAATATTCCGATCAAAACAAATATTTCTTTGAATTGAAATTCAGAGACGCGTACATCCTAGACAGTGTAATATGATATAATTCACACTAAAACCTGGAAGGAAAAACTATCTTCTACAAGTAACTTTTTGACAAAGGTGTCTTCTTACTTATTAGATATCTCTTTAATGACAGCAACATATATATAACACTTGAAAAAGCTAAAGATCAATATGGTTGTAGAATTAACTACTTAAAATATCTTTATTAATATCAATAATTAAATATTGCTCAGAAAACTAAACCAGGGATAACAATGCCTTGATTAATACAAATTTAAATTCTAAGAGTTTGTCAAAGGAAATCTACGAATTGTTTAAATTAAAGATGTCATAAACATAATCTCCATCAATAGCTTAATGAAATGAAAATCAGAAGTATGTGAAATTAATTTAGAAAATGTTTTTAAAAATATTTCTGACCACAAATGACACTTAGACACTTTCAGTATAAACTTCAACACAGAATCTTACCAATAAAATGTTTTAGTTAAAGTGCCATTCCAGCCTATGAATCCATTTTTTCCCGAAAATAGTTTCACAAAATTGACATAATTCTCAAACAAATGCAAAAAACCCGATTAAAAAATTCATCGTAATAACTGAGATAAACGTACAGGTAATGTTTTCTATTTTCACACACCTGGCTAATTTTATCTATCGGTGGTTTCCGTGACTGTACCGGACGTGACGTCACAATTTGAACACATGTTGAAACCTTAGATAGTAAACATACGAAATTAACGATAATTTAGGATTCTTGTAAGTTAAAACTATTTAATTATGCCACGTGGAGATCGCGGTCAGTTTTAAGAACTGGATACACATGACACCACACCATCATTCCCATTTATCCAACTTTTTGAAAAATAGATAGTACGGGTAAAAAATAAAAGTGGGATAAATGATATCAAAGGTAATCAAGAACAAAGGACACTTAATTAAAGCTTGATTTGTGTGGCAGGTGATTAAGTACACACATATTTGAACCAGGACAATATATACTACATGTCTATGTACAACAGTTAACATTTATTTCCATATATTTCATTTGAAATGAAAACAAATACAAATTATTATGACTATTTTTGACTGAAATCAAAATTTAATTGGATATATATGATAATCATATTTCTTTATTTTTTGTTTCTTTCTCTATAATAACTTTATGAAAATTCATATTGAAATTGTACATAATGTACTTTTATTTACATGATTTTATCTTTTTTCCTCCTGCCTTTTACAACTAATAGCATTATCTTGAAAACAAAAGTGTGCAAAGTTAAAAGATCCTCAATTGAATTGTTTTATCTGTATGTCAAATGTGCACTAGAGGAGAGGAATTAATTACATGCATCATTTTTCTCTTCGGACCATGACAATAAACAGGGTAAATCTTTATAAAGATGACTTAAAAAAAGAGATAAGCTTGGGGAAGCTAGGTTCATTTTCAGAATTTAATTGATCACTGTTTAATTAAATTATTGAGAAATAACAGAGACAAGCTTGTGAGATTTTATTGATGATCATCATGTTTGTTGCATGATAATTAAATTTAAGCAATCTTTTCATCAATAAATAAGGTTTAATGATATATTATATAAGTTATTACAATGTGCATGTAAAATTGAAATTAAAAATATTATGAACATTGCACTTTAAATTTATCCTAAAACTCACTTTGAGTAAATAAATAGTTTTCAAAACTTGACATTTATTTACATACAATTTATAACTTCCCCCTTTTCTTTTATAATGATATATGATATTTAAAGCTAATTATTACAATGTGCATGTAAAATTGAAATTAAAATATTTTTTTACATTCCACTTTAAATTTATTCTAAAACTCACTTTGCATAAATAGAAAGGTTTCAAAACTTGACATTTATCCACATGCAAATTATAACTTTTTCCCCTTTTCATTTATTCAAGCCACAGACACTTGGGTATTGATTCATGCGTATCTGCCATATTGATTATTTACAAAGAGTTCAACTAGTGACGTCACACATTGTTTTTACTAAGAACCGGAAGTGATGGAATCTATTATCGGAAATCTTCGGGGACAGGTGCAAATGTGATTTTCAAATCATTATATCTCGGTAATGCGTTTGAATTTTTTCATCGGGTCTTCGATATTAGATTTAATGTAATATATATTTTCTGAGAAGTGTATTTTCCGAAAAATAAATTTTAGGCTGGAATGGCACTTTAAGATTGGAAGTAAAGAATCTGGACAGTTTAATTTCTGTAATTACATTATATATGGTTATGCCCCGTAATACAGGTATTTTGGATCAAGTAATAGTTTTACTTGAAGAAACCTTTGAAATATCTATTGAATTAAATATAATATAAGAAATACAGTATTTGATACAGATATAGAAGAATTTCCGCTCAAGAGAAAATTCACTTCATAATACTTTTTACCGAGTATTATATCCACTGCTGAAAATGGTCTAATCATTTGCTAACAATTGAAATTCTAACATGCAAATTGAAGGTACAAATAAAGAAAGAGACAAACATATAGAAAAAAATAAATGCATTATCGACAGGCACAATCACAAAGCATGAAATAAAATAGCCAATAATGTACATAGTCTTGATTTTTGTACAGCATAATCAGTGCTCCAAATAAGGAGATTATGTAAAATGTTTTAATAAAATGATTTTCTTTTCAAGCTTCAGAATATTATCACATTCATGGGTTATTCAAAACAGAAAAAAAAAAAAAAAAAAAAAAAAAAAAACAAACAAACAAAAAAAACAAAGCAGTGCATTAAAATTCCCATTTTAAAAATAATCTTTGATTAAGTTTTTAGAAAAAGTATGCGCTTAAATTAGCAACGAGCCATGTCTTTGCCTGTCCCAAGTGAGGACGTTGATCTCCAACAATATATGTCGTTGTTCTCCCTTTGTTTAAAGCTCAGTGACCGGAGATGATAGGTGATTGTTCGTGTGGTTAATATTGGTAGAATGGCTAATGACATGATCATTAAATTCAAAAGTTTGTAAAACAAATGTAAAGGTTAATCAGTAGTAAAAATACGTCACATGTGTATACGTTCATACGTCACGTGTATATAATGAGCATCATAGCGTGAGCAGGTTTGTGTGTAGGTGATACGTGGGTTTTAAAAAACTATAAAACTCATGCAGATATATATCGATGGCATACACTAATAAATTATCATGTCTATAGTGTTACCGCTGATACAATTCTTCAATGCAGAGGATGTGCAACACTGAACCAGCCAAAAACCAGGAGATGAACCCGTGTGCTGACGAAGGCTTAGCTTGCTATCAGGTTGACAAAGTTCATAAAATATCTTTTGAAATTAATTGATGCCATAAGAGTTCCTGGCATTTCCCAATTAAATACAATTTTGATTAAAGAGCTGAAAATAAGTAATGTATTAACATAATGTAAAAATAAAACAGTGATCAAATGTTCACATCAAAAGCGTATATCAACGTGACCGGAGGTTGACAATATACAAATTCCAAAGTCTATATGTTTTTATCAGAAATAAACAAATGGAAAAATACAACACAACTATATTAAGATAATGTAAAAATATCTCTTCTAAATAGCCAATAATATACAAGTCTTGGTTTTTGTACAGCATAATCAGTGCTCCAAATAAGGAGATTATGTAAAATGTTTTAATAAAATGATTTTCTTTTCAATCTTCAGAATATTATCACATTCATGGGTTATTCAAAACAGAAAAACAACAAAAAACAAAATACAACAAAAAGCAAAAAGCAACAAAAAAAAAAACAAAACAAAACAAAACAAAAAGAAAAAACAAAAACATAATATTTGATTAAGCTTTTAGAAAAGTAAGCACTTAATTTAACACCAAGCCATGTCTTTGCCTGTCCCAAGTGAGGACATGGATCTCTAACAATATATGTCGTTGTTCTTCCTTTGTTTAAAGTTCAGTGACCAAAGGTGATAGGTGATTGTTCGTGTAGTTGATATTGGTAGAATTGCTAATAATAAAGTGTAAATAACATAATAATTAAATTCAAAAGTTGGTAGAACAAATATAAAGGTTATTTAGTAGTAAAGATACGTCATCTGTCTATACGTTCATACGTCACATGTATATACTGAGCGTCATAATGTGAGCAGGTTTGTATGTAGGTGATACGTGGGTTGCAAAATACTATAAAACTCATGCAGATATATATCGATGGTATACACTAATAAATTATCATGTCTATAGTGTTACCGCTGGTACAATTCTTCAATGCAGAAGATTTATCTAGAGAAGTCGCATCTAGTGTCATCAACACCGTGAACGGAAATATAAAACTCGCGAGGAAAATATCACAAGCCTTATATCCACCTTTTAAATCATCAACACCGACTCCGAATCAAAGAAAAAAATAACTGCAGTGAATATTACGACGATGTCAAAACATTTGTACATTTAATATACTTCTATTTATAGAGATATTTCATAAAGACGTGCAACATTTACCATATGTACAACTTTATCTCTAGGAATGTTTGTCACCTTCATATTATATTGTAATTCGTCGTCACTTGTTGAACATCGCGAGTAATAAGTTTGGATATAGAAAGTACGCAAATTAACGAAAATCATTCAAAATACTGGAAAAACTGTTTTAGAGGGAGAAAGTATTCTTTCAGCTATAGACAATAGCTTGATATCATAAGACATCTTAAATAATATTT
The DNA here is from genome assembly GCA_002080005.1 of Gigantidas platifrons. Lineage (NCBI taxonomy): Eukaryota > Metazoa > Mollusca > Bivalvia > Mytilida > Modiolidae > Gigantidas > Gigantidas platifrons. The sequence goes on from MJUT01043794.1 coordinate 97,143, forward strand.
AGGAAGACTGTATGTTGTGATGAAAAGGATGTAGAAGACTTGCAGAGAAACAAACACACAATCATGCAGATTTACAGTGGAGGACATCAAGCATTTATTATTATCGTGTCATGTAAATATTACATAATTTGTTAAAACTATCTAACTATATCGTAAATTACGAATTGCATGTCTTTTCATATATCTTTTTGTCCAAAAAATGAAAACACACATTTGAGATCAAACAAGGGATCAAAATTAACGAAGCATAGAGCAACTGTCAAAATGATCTGAACATTTATTTTCATTGATTAATATTTCCACGATTCTGTCTTAAATTTCATTACATAAATATAATGATAATATTAAGCTTGTATTTTTAAGTAGCTTAGAAAGAGATAAATTTTAGAATGTTTCGATAAAAGAGGCAGTATTCAACATTTGCAATGGTTCATTTTATACAATATAAGGTTTCTGCTTATACTGTTTTTCATCGGTAAGTTGGGCATTTGTCATTTGATCTTAATGATATTTTCCGTATCAAATTAGTGACATTGATACTGTGAAATGTCGGTCAGTGTGGCGTCACATTATGAAGTTGTATACTGATAAAAACAATAACGTCTTTTTCGAATGTCTCGACAAACATTATCACTAGTATCCCAGATCGTCCTTTCGGACTTGCTGCGATACTTCTGATAATATCTGTCTCGAATTTCCAAATTGCCGCAATGTAATACTATACATTTATTTCCCTTGTATGAGGGAGATGTGAAGATTTGTTGATGCGAGAAAAATCAGATTTCCCGAGGGCAAAGCCCGAGGGAAATATGACTATTTCGAGGGTGAACACATTTTCTTATTATACCTTACATTATATATTATATATGAAATAAAAGTGATGTTTTTTACAAAATTGGTACCCTAGGGAACATCACTGTTGTTCACCGGTCGACAAATGTTATGATCCATGTCTGTTCGCTTTTGCATTCCGGAATTACAATCTTAACCGGAAGTTAAAAACACAAATATGAAGTATATGAAAACACAAGATAAAAACACACATCCACCATTATTGTAAATAGAGTTTCGGTATAATAAAACAATTATTGCCTGCACTTGCGGTGAACATCATAATTGTTCACCGCAATTGCGGGCAATAATTGAATAATATCTCCCTTATGCAAGGGAAATGAATGTTTTATTCCACCAGGCCAACGTTTTTGGTGAATTCTGAATAATTTCTTTCATACTTGGTATTAATTGAGTCCTTGTTTAAGAAAAGTTCTTAAATTTCATTGTCGTCTGCCAAATGAAATTGTTTGGCCATCTTTGTTTACAAAATTATTCTTTGGGAACATCTCTGGGGTTATCTTTACCAACATGGAATATCGGTATATGACCATGGCGAGATAACTCGCGTTAAATCTTGAGAATAGGGAAATACGATATTATTGAGAGGGAAATACGATGTTGTTGAGAGGGAAATACGATGTTTTAATAAATGTCACATTGGATTGTTTCGACCAAAGAAATTTCTCTATAAGTAGAATAAATATCATGGAGTGTAATAATATCGTTGATTTATTTTGCGCGAACCATTTATCAGTGCAATCTCGATCGGAGACGAATTCATCATGAGCCGTGAGATGGGATGCACAGTCTTTTTCGAGCAAGGCATATCAACTATGGTATGTGCATCTAATATTTAAATGACAATTGAGGTAACCAGATCTCTTTCATTAAACTGACATTATTCAATTTCTGTTTTTGAAGATTAAATGTATTATGCATACGATTCAAGATAGCAATGCTGTTCAGACAGTTATGGGTCAGCGTTGGCACTTTATTCACAGGTGGAAGCCATTTGCATAACCGTATAATTTTACTAAGAAGGTATGTTGGGGTGCATACTACTAGTTTAACTCCGACGTTGCGAAGCCAGAATAGTGAGGTATAATGTACATTTGTATTATGAGAATCGAATTTGCTCCGACGGTGTGAAATTTAGTTTTCCTCAAGAAAGGCAGATTTGGATCAACAAAACTAGCTTAATTTCGTTGCTTAGTATTGAAGTACATCTACTACGCCAGGAAAATGAGCGGTCGTGTATATTTGTGCTAGAGGTGTATGATTAGCCTATATTTCAACAATATTGCGATTGGATTGTGGACCTTGTGACATTTTGGTTGGTTTGATGTGTCTAACGCCACTTTCCACAATATTTCAGTTCAATTATGACGGTCAGTTTTAGTGGAGGGAAAATCCGGAGAAAACTGCTGACAAGATACTGACAAACCGTATCACATAATGTTTTATCGAGTGCAACTCGCCATGAATGGGGTTAGAACTCACAACTTTATTGGTAATATGCATGGAGTTATAAGTCCAACTACTTTACGATCACCACTACGACGACCCCATATATTTGTTTGATTTTCGTTTGATTATAAATCAATAAGCAAAGTGTTGTCATCAAACATTATAGTGTTATTAACTGGTTGGTTCTGTCTTGGCCCTGGAATAGATTCGAGGTCAGCTGTATTGGCCCAAGGCCCGTAGGGTCGAGGGCCAATACAGCTGATCGAGAATTTATACTGGGCCAATACAGAAACAACCAGTTAATGACATCTTTATTAAATAATTCGACTTATGTTGTTCATACGACAAATATAAGACCTGCTAAGCTGGTTCTATATGAACCTTATCATTTTCACATGGTATTTGAATTCCAGACTCCAGTGTCATTGTGCATGTCTAGATGAAACAGTTAAAAATTTCCAATATATCAAAATTATAGAAATCCAACTCAAAGCTCCCAATCCTTTGCAAATTGATGCAAGATTTGTTTGGCTTCATTTGTGAAAGCCACAGGCTCACTGTCAACGACAGCCTTGTCAGACGACATGCTTGTAATAATTACGCCATGAAAAATTGTAGTATGCGAACGTAATGTCGGAACGGAAGTAAGATTGCAAACCGGAACCATTACAGTTTTTTCGGCCCCGGGCCAATACGGACCAAAACTGTATTGGTCCAGGGCCGAAAAGCTGTATAGATATTAAGCTGGGCAGAGCTACTGTATGATACAGGATGATTTAATCGTATTGGGGCTGTTTTAATCATATTATTTAATAAAGCTAGTTATATTGTTGTCATCTGTATGTTATGCTAAATGTATTGTAACAATAAAGGTTTTTGTTGAAACAGATTTTAATTGATAATGTATTTCTCCAACATACCTGACCCTCTCCTCTGTTATGATGGTTAAATTTTGAAATAGCAATATTTTTTATCACAACAGATGAAATAAATAATTGTTGCTGACTTTATGTCTTATGAAAACGATGAGTAAACAGCGGTGATACAATATTCCACCAACATGAGAAACGTTTGAAAATACCAAAGGGGTAATCAGAATTCGTAAATCGAAGAAGCAAAGGCAACACAATGAACAAAAGCAAAATAATAGAGGACAAACGATCTGCAAAACATACACATAAAACTAAAATCGAGTAACATAAGTCTCAATAAACCGGAAGGGTAAGAATTTCCTGCTCCACTAGTGCACCTTTCTTGTTAATTTATTTACAAATCTGGTGATAACTCATGAATGAGGACAGGACCGAGAAGTGCTTACGAACAATCACATCTCACCCCGATGCCCTAAAACACATAATAAGAATAGGACATACGACGTTGGAAATCCATACAGCTCCTGGTTTGTAGCAGGCACAATAATATGGCGGGATTAAATCCATTAGTTTATCACTCGACATTTTGATTCATAATTCGAAGAAAGACTCAGTTTGTACCACATATTGCTTATCAAAATACTGTAGACAAAACAACTTGCAAAACCACAAAATGTCTAAATGCCACATATAGTTGATCACTCAAAAAGGGAAGCAAAAACTACAAACCAATATATGATCACAAGTGGTCGCCAGCGTGATATTGAAAACGTGAAGCACAAAATGTATGTATATGAGAAATACTATAGGAATCTGGAATAATAAAACGAATATTGTTTACAGTCAACGAGATATATGTATTAGCTACATCATGAACATTATTATCATTTTAAAAAGTAGTGAGTGAATGAGTGATTATTGATTAGGTATAAATCAGCACGTTTTTATCTGTATCATGGCGATGAGACGATAATGATGTCCGCTGTGTACTAGATCAACATGCTGCGTAGTTATTGCTATGGTTCTGTCTTACTAAAACAACAACACTTGGGGAAGACATTTCGTCTCAGTCGGGCAACAAATACATAATACTATAGCATTTGGTTTGACTCGACCGATGTTGGAACCCACCATTTACCGCAATGGAGGCGATCACGTCAACACGTACACTACCGATGCTGTTGATAACCCGGTGAAAAGTCATAAATAAAGAAATCACAAGATTGTGTTCGGTGGTCATTTACGACAAACGGAATACAACCAATAATCTCTATGCAATACATAGTAATGAAAAAACATGTTTATAACACACCAGCATATATTTGATTGACAGTAAGGCTACGTTGGTATTTATTTAAATGGTAGATTCACTGTAAGGATACGTTGGTATTTGTTTCCAAGGTTGATTGATAGTAGAGATAACAAACGTTGGTATTTCTTTACATGGTTGATTGACAGTAGGGATAACAAACGTTGGTATTTCTTTATATGGTTGATTGACAGTAGATATAACAAACGTTGGTATTTCTTTACATGGTTGATTGACAGTAGAGATAACACACGTTGGCATTTCTTTACATGGTTGATTGACAGTAGAGATAACAGACGTTGGCATTTCTTTACATGATTGATTGACAGTAGGGATAACAAACGTTGGTATTTCTTTACATGGTTGATTGACAGTAG
>MJUT01043794.1:137373-160908 GCA_002080005.1 Gigantidas platifrons
CAAACATTTTATTATGTATTTAATACTGTTCTGATTATATGTAAATTGATATAACTAGCGGAGAAAACATTTCTAAGTTGTAAAACTTGTGTCTGATCCATTTGTTGTTATTATGAACAATAAAATAAGTTTAAATCACCGACCATGGGAAAGCAACTGGTAAACTTTATCACTTGCGGCTGCGAGTCGAGTGCATCCTTTGTTGTAATTTACAAAGCCGGGCGCGAACACACGCCGTATTGGTGATAGGTTTATATGAGTTGTTAGGTAATCCAACTACCTAACTCATTGAGCCACCCGGGCTCTTAGAAGGTAATATACATATATAGAATATATATACAAAATGTACATACATTGTTTATATCTATATTGTAGAAGAAGACATCGTAAGTACGTTGTACTTGTGTCCTATCCAATTTGTTATTTTGTGACAAATAAAATACGTTTAAACTATCTATATTACCGTTGGAAATAAGTAATCAATAGGTGAGGGTTGGGATTAACCTCGCCATATTTTGTGCCTGTCTCGAGTTAGGAACTGCATTCCCAGTGCAATATGTCGTGCTCTTTTCTTGTTTGTGATTTGAGTCGAGAGGTTGTTGTTCGTGTTGTTCACATTATTGGAATGTTTGATAATCAATGTTTAAGCTTGCTTTTCATACAGTGTCTCTGAACTTTAAAGTTAGTTATATGAGGATCATTAAACATGAACGCATAGCCTGTCGAACATTTCTCATTTACCCAGTGCAAATTCGGTTGCAAAGTGTTATTACAAAGTTGTAACGAATACAACTCGCGACAGACATGAAACTTTAGTGGTTACAGTCACTGTTGTATAAGTAGATAAACACAGAGTGAATAAGTCCGGTTTATTGTTTTTCATATCTAATCTAGATCGTTCAGATAGAACGTGGAAAACAATCGACATGGCATTTTATTTATGCTACTTAAAATCATTTAATCCACGCCATCTCTAGTGTTTGCTACAATAAGATATCATCAATTATGAATGCCTATTGTCGAGTATGTTTTACTATTAAAGCGAAAAAAAAACACTTTCCTGGTTTATTGTTGAAAACAAGGAAGATTTTCTAATATACTAAACAACTTTGAAAACGCACCACTCTTATGTTTCATTTAAAAAAATGATAAAGTGAATTTATTTTGTGTCATTAATGTATTTTTATAAATTAATTTTAGAGTCATGTGTAATTAAATACGTGTTTTGATTTGTTTAAAAAGTTGAAGTTATTTTCGTATGTACTGAATCTGAAAATTGACGTCTTTCCCAGGGCATCGCGTTGCGTTGTCATCGGGCGATTTTCTTTAATGAGGCACCTTTGGGGCTATCTAAATTTATTTCCGATTACTTGCCTTATTTTGAAAAAAATAGATATATTTTTCAATATCATAACAAAAAATGTTTGAATTAATTTATAAGGATTGATCGAAATTATTTGTTCGGTTCATTCGAAATAACCTCAATCAGGTTGTACACACCCTTGCGTAACCCGCTACGTGGATTACACGGTGTGTACAACCTGATTGAGGTTATTTCTTCATGAACCGAACAAAAATTGCTATCAATCATTAAATAACCCATAGGATAGTTAATCAATTACAGGTAAGTTTTCACCTGGTGCTCAATCAACCGATGCGTTAGGCAATCAGTTTCAATTTTTTTGTGCACGTGCAGTTAATGGTGATAAGTTTTTCAAAATGTTTTGACTGTTTTTATCAAGCTATTGACACCAGGCACAGAAGTAAACTTCAACTTCTGTGTTTGCTTAATTCTCAACGGTAAATATCCATGGCTCGTCTCAGAGATGATGTACGTAACCAGGCATTGGGTATGTTACGTGCCGGAATTGTCAACGAGAAATGTTGCCAACAACTTTAACTGTAACCACAGCACAATAGTGCGTCTCAGACAACGGTTTCTGGCCACGAATACGGTTGCTGATAGACCAAGGGTGACAACACAGGCTCAGGACCAAATGATAAGGCTTCAGCATTTGCGTGAACGATTCAGAACAGTTAGAGAGACAGTTGGACGCTATATGCCACGAATCGCAGCCCAGACTGTTCGGCGACATCTCGGGGAAAACGGTCTCCGATCTCGTCATCCATTCAAAGGTCCAATACTTACCCAGCGTCATCGACGTCTTTGATTGGAATGGGCAAGAGGGCCTTTGACTTGGACTCGTCAGCGATGGCAGGAGGTTCTGTTTTCAGACGAATCGCGCTTTAACTTGTCTCATGCTGATGGCCGTATACCTGTGTGGAGGCGAACTGGTGAACGATATGTTGCTTGCTGCATACGGGAATAGATCGTTGGTGAGGAGGTAATGTTATGGTCTGGGCAGGAGTTTCATACCGATACAAGACTGCCTTGCATTTTTGTGACCGATCTCTGAATGCACAACGATACAGAGATAGCATTTTGATTCCACTTGTAGCACCAATGTTTCAAACACATTCGGATGTGCGAGTGTACCAACAAGTTAACGCAAGAATATACATGGACTTTCTAAACAATGCAAACATTCGTGTGATGCCATGGCCCGCTTTATCTCCGGACTTAGCACCAATTGCACATGTTTGGGATAAGTTAGGAAGGCGTGTCTACAGTCGTTCCAATAAACCTACCACTGTCGATTGCTTACGTCGCGCACTGACTGAGGAATGGAACAACATGCCACAAACAGTTATTTAAAACATTATCATGTCAATGCGTCATCGCTGCACTGCATGCATAAATGATAGAGGTGGACATACCAGGTACTGACTTTCCGCTTTAAGAGTACCCTTGTTGAAGTTGTTGTATGACGTCATTATTTCAAATTGTGGTACCCAATGTGACATGAATTTTGTCTACGGTTATTGTTGTTAACTTATATGTTAGTAAAGTAGTAATGTTTTGATTAGAATAACGAAAAATCCAAATATCTTTTAAACTATAGATTTTTGAACTGCAAAATAAACGAGAGTTTTATTTAGAATTAGGAGTGCTAACTAAAAATGTTACAGTAATGCTCCTTATTGTTTTGGCTGAGGCTGCACTCAGATGAAATTTTGTATTTTGGTTCTATTTTGACATTTTTCGGATGGGAGTAGATGTACTTTATAGAAGAGCCATCCGTCAGGTATCTTACCTGTAAAATCTTTATCTCAGCCACGTGTACTTTAGACGAACCTGACAAGCATTTCTCTCATAAACTATTGTTATATTTTTCTTTTTTTGTAAAATGGGTAAAAAGTCTGAGTTATCTCCGGAATGTCAAAAGTTTGTAAAAAAGTTGTTTGCCTTTTTGAGTAAGGAAAAGGCAACGAACAAGCCAATTGTCGCATTTGATAGGGTATATCAAAGGACATCTAAAGCTTTGAGTGTGTCCTACATTTCAGTTTACCGTATTATGAATGGTAAGAGGCCTTGTAAGTCAAATAGACCCAAAGAAAGAGCTACAATTTTGGACGACTTTGATCATTGTGTTATTAAAAGAACAATCCACGGTTTATATTCATGGAAAATTGCTCCGCCGTCTCAATAATACATAAGGAAATAAAAGATTCTATTAAAATATCAAAGTCTAAACTTGCTCTACCTCTCATTGATCTTGGATATACTTATAAAAAAAAATAGGTGATAATCGAAGAGTTCTGTACGATCAAGTGTCTATTATCAATGATAAGTGTAATTATCTGAGAAAGATCACATTTTTAGGGAAGCAGGGTATGATATCGTGTACATGGATGAAACATGGGTTAACCAAAATCACTGCACAGATTATATGTGGCTTCCGAATGATGGGTCTGATGCCCCAAAAATAGTCTCGGGTAAAGGCAAACGTTTGATTGTTTTGCATGCAGGTACACGAAGTGAGGGTTTGATTGACGGCTGCGATTTAGTGTTACTGGCCAAATCAAAGGATGGTGACTATCACCAGGAGATGAATAGTGTTGTCTTTCTTGAGTGGTTTGAAAATCAATTGATGTCTGTTCTGAAAAATCCTAGCTTGGATGTGTTAGATAATGCAAGTTATCAACACAGAAGATACGGTGTGCCCAAATTTTAGTTAGAAAAAAGCTGTTCTCCAAAACTATCTTACACCAAACAACATTCCTTTTTCTGCTATTGATACCAAAAAAAGTATTATGTGAAAAAATAAAACAAAAAAAGACCCCAGTAGTTTATAAAACAGATCAAATTGCTAATTCACACGGACATGGAGTATTAAGAACCCCCATTTGACACAGTAAGCTTAACCCGATAGAATTAATATGGGCGCAAGTCAAAGGTTTCGTGCCTAAGAACAATACCACCTTCGATTAAAGATATTAAAGAACTCACGTACGCTGCTTTCGGAAAAATTACAAAAGATGTGTGGACAAAGGCAGAAGATCATGTGGTCAAAATTGAAAAAGAATACTGCAAAGAAAACTGCATAGATAGAAGTGTCATAGAACCTATTATCATTGATTTTTGTGATGATGACTCGGATGACGACACGGGTTGAAGTATAATCATATCAAGTATAATAGACAGAGAAAAAATGTAAAAATAGAACAAATGTCACGTTAAAGTCAATGCCGAAAATATTTGGAACATGTGTATGCCAATTCATTAAGGTTTAAGAACAGTTGTAATTGTTGTAACTATCTGGGGTCAAATTAATTGTTTAACTTATATTGATTATAACACATAAATAATACACAAAACAACTTGACAAAAAAAGAAGATAAACAGGGACAGTTTATAATCCAACCTAAAACCAAACACAAAAAAGGCCTCGTATTCATGAAAAGTCAAAACAAACAAACACAAAGGTCGAAACTTCGGATTTCTGTTTTGGATAAGCATTTCGGAGTGGAATATGTTAAATATATATTTTCAAACTTTTAGCTCACATTTGAGTTGAAAGATATAACTTGGTTTAGTAGAATAGTAACGTAAAACAATTGCAAGTATCAATGATACATCAATAATTTTTGCAGTTTTTAGGTATCTTTTAGCAATGTTAAGTTGAAGGTTTGGTAAAAAAAAATAGCTACAAAAAATGATAGTGCTCAATGTCATAATCTACTCCCCCACCCTCCAAATCAATCCTCCAATTGATCTCTGAGGTTCTATAATTTACAAATGTACTAATTTTACGAGCATTTTTTATTTAGGAAGTTGCACAATCTCAAAACTCATTTTTCGTTCCGTTTCTTACATGTATATAAATTAAAAATGTCACACAGAATCGAACAAAATGACAATGATATATTCTTCATATTATATGATATATGAAGACTTCATTGTTTCACGACTAAAGACAGAAGTGCTATATATTTAGTGAAACACATAAAAATAATGAAAAATGTACCAGTCCAAGCAATTTTTACAAGTAAAAATCAATTAACTCAATAGTGCGTGTAGGAGATGGTGACGGGCTCTACGGAGAACAATGGAATCTTTCGGCTGACCGTCGAGTATCTATTGTCCTCAGGGATTAAAACTTAGACTTTTCCCTCCGTATTTCATAAAAATTTGTCAAAATATGCACCCAAAAACTCCTTTAAAATGCGATTTTTCTATATGAGTAAGGTCAAATACGTTCACTTTCTGGTCTGCAAACTTCCAAAATAAATTAGCACCCTTGATTCGCTATACAACTCGCGTTTACACTTCTACTTTAAAATCTACAGTTTAAAAGATATTTCAAATTTTCGTTATTCTAATAAAAAAATCATTACTATGATTATATTATTGTTAAATAAATTATAAAAACATTTTCCAAAATATAAGTGGTGCGTTTCTTTTGTTTTTGAGTATATATTTGAGACTTTATATTACTTATATTTCACAATTTTGCTATATTATAATAAAAATGAAACTGAGTTTTTAGCTCCAAAATGGAAAATAATTCAACTTTAAAAGTTATATTATAAAACCCAATTTTAATTTAATTATACCATTTTAGTTTAAGTAATAAATCATGGATGCCATAATGTGTTTTGAGTATTAACATGGATTGGCAGATATGAGTATTTTATACCGAGCCAGAAGTGAGGGATAACATTTATTATTATACTTTTACAGTATTTTTACTATATAAATTAACAGTCATAGAATTGCTAATTTCCCCTAAAAGACTATTTCTCCGGAATTGAACTATTTCCCTGAGACTATTTCCCTATCCGCAATTTTGCACGTTCATATTTCCCGGTTTTTGTAATCCTTTAATTTCCAATAAAAGATTGTTGAATTTGCTTAATATTACTGGTAAAACAAATATTTGTTGTTTATTTCATTACGCTTTAATTAGTGCTAAGTGATAAAAATCTGAAGTGACACAACTACATGTAAACACAATATTGAGGTAATATGCCTTATTTTGCTGTTCTTCATCAGTATGAGTTTAATAACCATATCACAGAGAAAAAAGCCTTTTATTGTTATTCTTCAATTGCTAAAGTATAATAAAACAGCTAAAAACCGGTTATTTCAGGAAGTAGCAAGTTTATTGTCCCCCGAAACACAAACTATTTCCCTTCGCTTCGCGTCGGGAAATAGTTTGTCTTTCGGGGAACAATAAACTTGCTACTTCCCTCACAACTGTATATTATTATACTTTTACAGTATTTTTACTATATAACTTAACAGTAATAGATTTGCTAATTTTCCTGTAAAGACTATTTCCCCGTAGTGTGAACTATTTCCCTGAGACTATTTCCCTATTCGCAATTTTGCACGTTCATATTTCCTGGGTTTTTTTTTAAATCCTTGAAATTATTGAAAGTTTCAGTTGTTATGGTTGTTGAATTTGTTTAATATTACTGGTAAAACATTTATTTGTTGTTTATTTCATTACACTGTAATTAGTGCTAAGTCATAAAAATCTGAAGTGACGCAACTATAAACACAATATTTTGCTGATCTTCATCAGTATGAATAACCTAGAAATAATCATATCACAGAGAAAAAAAGCCTTTTATTGTTCAAGTATAATAAAACAGTTAAATCCGGTCATTTCGGGAATTAGCAAGTTTATTGTCCCCCTCAACACAAACTATTTCCCTCCGCTTTGCGTCGGAAAATGGTTTGTATTTCGGGGAACAATAAACTTGCTACTTCCCTCACGACCGGTCTTTAACTGTATACTAATATCCGCCAAAAGTTGAGGGTGGCAAAACTAATCTATCTCCCTTTTTTCGCATTAAATTTATAAGAAAAAAAACCTTTTTTTTACTTTAGTGTGGAAGCATACATATTGTCCAGTTAGTATTTTTCTGCATCAATGTTCCATTCAAAGGAACATACAATGTAATACAAAGTAAAAGCCGTCATTTTGAATAAACGCTCAATGGCAGGAAATATAAATAGTACTATTTTACCTCCTTTATAAAAGACTTTCTAACTCCGAACTCCCGTATTTTCAAACGTATTATTGAAAACCTTCCATTTATAACACAACAAGATGAAATTGAGATGGCATTTATGTAAAGCATAATAAATTCATCAAATTACAATATAAAACAAATACTAATCTAAATATATGTAATCTAATCTAAATATATCTAATCTAATATACAACTTATTGGCGTTTAGCTGTCTCCTTTGGATCACAGTATTCTCTGATTTTAAAAAGAAATATTATTTGCAATGAAAGACCATGCTCTCACATATCTAATCTGCCGTGTTGAGATTCTGATGCGGCTGTCCCAACCGAGCCGGTGTGTACCAGAAGTCGGTGTCAGTGACCAGTGACATGTAAAAGCAGTTAATCAGACCTTAATGTCAACATATCTGTCTGAGTGACCTGACCAAGCCGTTGTGCACCAGACGTCAGTGACATGTTGGGACCAAGACTGATAAAAATACTAGCAAGGACCTGCGTCTGAGTACGATATATTTACCCAGAACCAGAAAGTTGGTTGTGTGAGACCCCTGCTAGAATAAGATAAGAATACTGTGATCATAAAAGCTCAATTACTACGAAATTTGGGATTTTAGTAAAAGACTAAAATATCCCCCAACAACTGAAAAATCAAAGGAGACAGAAATCAATATGGTGGTTGGGGCGGGTGGTGGTTGTTCAGTTCTATTCCTTTCGATTCTTTCACAGTAAATAGCGTAAATGACTGTGCATGTTTCAAGACAAACAATCCTTTAACTTACTGGAAATGCTGACATGTGAAAAGGTCGGGTTACATATCTTCAATATTTAGCAGAAAATTTTTTATGGTTTTTCCACATCCCCCCGTACTGCAACATGTTTTTAGTATAAACAAAATAAAAGTAATGAAATGTATTGATAAGAACGCCCAAGCTGTGATGAGGTACAGATGTCTTTGTGTGTTATAAACTAAATTTATTACATAAATTCAAATGTTTGCAGTTTTTTAGTAAGCCCGCAAGTGTGACCAGACGATTTTTTTTTCGCGGGAAAAGACTAATGATGTCATGTGTTAAAACACTTATTGTCCAATTGAATCGGTATATGTTCAGTTATACTGCACAGTTTGAGTGACCCTTTCCCCAAACTCCTACGTCGTTTGGGTAAGTAGGCTCACCCTTTCGAATCAATTGAACAATAACTATAAGATAATTAAAACAATCAAATGTTTACAATCGTAATAAAGTTTATTAAAACAATATTTAAAATTGCTATCACATAAATTATTATTATTGAGTGTTTTTTTATTTTTATAGTTGCTGGGATCGAATAATATCAAACTGCCTGGTCTCTCAGGATTCATCTAAATACCAAAATAAAAAATAGAAATGTAGTCGTACTGAAATTCCGATTAACCTGAGTGTATATGTGTATATAATATCAAAAGAAACAAATATAATTGTTTCAAATTCAAATTTAAAAAAAGAAAATGGCTAAAATTTGAAAATTGGCCATTAAAAATATATCCGAATTATCAAGCATTATACCGATATCGATCCAAGTGTTATACCGACCTCGTATTTATGTTTATAAAATAGATCGCGAACAAAATGAAAAAAAAACGTTTCTAAGGTACGTTTGAAGATACCAAAGAGGTATTCAGAATCCGTAGTGTTTGAGAACTTTCCTAAGGATTAACTATTTTTACGAGAAAGGCCCACTTTACTGTTCATCAGTTATCATAGCGTAATGAAACTGTCCCGGGTCAGAACAGGATGTGTTTCTCTCTAAAATTACGGGACCTCGGTGGCTCCAACTTCCGATAACTCGAACAGATTTTAGCTCACCAGCGTTTTTAAGCAAACAATCTAATGGGTAGGCTTATTACAGAACCAGTCACTCAAATTGCGAGAAATTACCCACCTAGGCATTAAGTATGTAAGCTCTTCGTATATCCCAGACTTCACATGAACATCCATAAAATGACAGATATGAAGGCACATTTTATTCTATAAGCATTCTGAACACTCTAAATTTCAGCTTCCTTAGAACAGATACTTGTTTGGATGCTTTTTCTATTATAATTCATGTGCTTTGACCATTTGCGGTCAGCGCTAAGGACCACTCCAAAATGTTTGTGATATTAAACTTGGGTGATACCTTTGTCGTATAGTATTGATAATGTTTTCCTTATATCAAATATGTCTTTCCAAAAACAAGGTAAAATTTCATATCTTATTATTGAACTTATTGCCATTTCCTTGAAATGTATTCATTTTTGCATAGTAAGCGAAACAAAAAATATTTGAACGGATAATATGTGGAATTACCTGTAAAAGGAAGTTTTTGTACACGAAATCACAGAATATCAGTAGTATGGTGTAAGGGTTTTTATGCAAGGCTAAATTCCTAGGGCCCCATGGCCCAAGATTGCGGCCATCGGGGAATCTCCAAACATAAGGGAAAAACCATAAAGCTAAAAATAGAAAACCCCGCCCACCGATTCGATGTCTTAATAAGGCGTGTTATACAATCCGAATAAAAATGCATACGTGTGCAGCGCATTGCGTCATATTTAGACCAGTGAAAATAGGAACATGATTATAATAAGGTTGCAAATATCCTTGTACACAAATCCGTTTAAGGACATGCTGTTTGCTTAATCGGATTATGATACATACGATTGCAGTGCATTGCGTCCATCAATGAAAAGAACGATAGCTTTGCATATATAACATACGCAGATTCACCTTATTTAGATCACAATCACTCGAGATGGCAACACGCTACAATATCGAACTCGGAAACAATAGATTCGTTCGAGCGACAAGGAAGAAATTCGTATTGATATCAGAGAGTGGGAGTCCCAGAACATCCCTACGAAGAAAGGAATCTCTCTTAATTTAGGACGATTCCAATTACTACGGGACATCTTCAACTTTCTAGATCAGGCCCTCGATGAAAACAGAGACTAAAAAACCCATCTCGGAGGAAACGTATATGTGACCGTGCAAAAAGACAGCGCAAACATCAATATCAGACAATACTGGTTACCCCTTAACCAAGTCGACGTTGTTCCCGCAAAAAAGGGAATCTGTTTAAGACCAAGCGAATACACTAAATTGAAAGACGCTGCCAGTGTGATGGGTGATTTCGTGCCATAACTGTCTTCCATCGTTCCGTGTCCCTACAGATCGGATCACATGAATCGGTTGAGTTTCCTGTCCTGTCCAGAGTGTAATCCGGACAAATATGCAGTTTGGTGACATTTATTGACCTTAAAAAAAACACTGAATAAATATGATTATTATTTTTTAATCTATTTTGCGTCGGGAAGTTGTGGAAATGACTTTAAACCTATTTTGTTGAATATTTAATGACAATCAGATATATCAATTTTGTATAATTCCGAAGATTTGTTTTGAGAATGGATTTTCTTGTGCATTGTATAATTTATGAACCATATACTCTAATATATCAATTAAACGTAATTCAATTGATTTGATTAATGTCGTTTTTACAAGATGCTACAAAGTACTTTTCATGATGTAAATAAATTTTGACAACATAATAGTATAAAGATACACGTCACAAAGTACATTGATGAAACACGTCATAATCCACAAGTGATATTCTACACATCACTTATCTGACACAAAAATAAATAGATTATTAAATAAGAAAAAAAAACCAACAAAAAACAACTGATATCCAAACCATAGTTTACCCCTAAAAAATCAGGTTTATCAACTCTTTAAGCTATCTAAGGTATTTTCAAGACGATACAATCGTATAAAGATACACGTCACAATGAACACTAAAGAAACGCTCCATAATCCCTCAAATGGAAAAATAACAAGGATACAACAAATCAATGAAAAGTCTACCAAATAAATTACAAAACTACAACAAATCAACGGAAAGTCTACCAGAAAAAAAGATCATACAAAACAGGCTCTGCTTACTTTCTGCGACTGCACCCCATTAAGACTGGTTTCGTATTTTTCTTAGTCTCAATTGAGATTTACAAAATGACAAACAATATTCATTTTGACATTTATAAGCGGGAAGTGAATTGTAAACAATTATGATAATATTTTTTTTTATCAAATAAATAGAAGGAAACATTTAAACAATTTCATATAATCTAACAAGATCACAAACCTCATTGTAACGCTAAATCAAATTATGATGAAGTACATTGCATCATATTTCGACCAATGAGAAAAAAGATCCCTATTGTATAACCAAATTAAGTTGCTTGTCAAAGTGGATTTATGGCTTGCAGTGAAATGCGTCATATTTCGACCAATACAAAACCAGAACGAATCTATTAAATGACAGATTCCTGCACAAAGGTGACATTCTTCCATCAACAGTATAGCAGTAAGTACAACTTACCTTAATGTTATAAAGTGAAAATAACTAAATAGATATCCTTTCAATAAATTAAAAACACTTATTTATCCATGATTTTTTTTAAATTTTATCGGGGTATAAACATTAATTGTCATTTAGACGCAAGTTTCATTAGCATCAATTTTAGTTTATCAAGTCTGTCTTTAATAATTTTTATTTCTTCTCGTAATTCCATTTCCCACTGTATGTGTAACATTTTATTTTATCCTCCATAATATTCTTTCCGGCGGATTATTTTTAATATAAAATATTATCCTTGGACAATATTTCAATATTAAATTTCTTCCAATGCTATTATATATTTTCCAGATGAGGTGGAAGAAATTTAATATCAAAATATATCCGTGGATAACATTTTAGTCTTGTACATATATGTAACAATATCATTGTACTCATCTTCTTCCATTATTCAATATCGACCAATACCAATGAATAAAATTTTTAATATATTTAAACTGATTGATTATTTGGAGTTTGATAGCGGCTATATTTAAGCTTACATGACTCTATTAATTTCATACTGGGTTTGAAGATTACTCAATCTGTCATTTAAATTGACATTGTTCTTACTATAATATATTTTCCGTAAATCTTATTTATAAAATATTTTCCGGATGGGTCAGGTGATTTATTAATCAGCGATCGGCGTCAGAAATAATATTGCATACCTTTGTATAAAATATTATCCGGATTAGCTCATTTAATAGAACATATGATTTATCAATGAGCGTCGGAAATAATATTATAGATGCGTCTCGTGACTTAATAATCAGCATCGGACATAATATTACGTACCTTAGTATAAAATATTATACGGATTATCTCATTTGATGGTTCAGGTGATTTATCATTCAATTCAAATATTTTATTGAACAAAATGCATAAATTTATTTATACAATATCAAATGGGATGTATCATCAGCGTCGGATATAATATTATGTACCTGTTTATTGTACACTAGGATACTTTTTATAGGAATGGGAAGTATTTTATTATAAAATATTTACCGTAGCATAAAATTTAAATTAAATTCTTTCCACCGGATAAAATTTCAACCGGAAAAAATTATGTCTTACATATGCTCTACAAAATTAAAAAACATAAATATTAAACTTTAAATCATGATAAATGTGTAAGTCTGTATTAACGGTTTTATATCATGACCGAAAACCTTATAACTACTACATTAAATGGACAAAATATTGCTGTCCTTTTCAATTTATAATAAGTTTATCTTGATTAGATATATATATTACCTCTGCTTACAATTTCTTATTTGAAATTATATCGATAAAATTATTGGCTTACACTAGCTTCAGGCGATGAATCTAAAATTATAATGTCAGGTCTGACATTTGCCTTGTCTGAGTCTATGATGGGACTCAGACTTTCTTCTTCTTTAAAAAGCCATTTTCTGACTGGTGATTTTAAATGAAATAAACAAAGATGACATTAGATTAAATGAAAAACGTGTTTGAAAACAAATTATTTGGTAATTTCTATTCTTTCGAGCATTTTTTATACTCACGTTTATTCGGGTAGACGTAGACACGTTGCTCTCAGAGACGTTGGTTGCAATTGCCATTCTTGACGATGAGGAACTACAGGCGGGCCTTCCATCATCTTCAACCGTCATCACGAAGTGGGTCAGATGTACATCCACAACGATCCAAGAAAACCGTCCCATTAAATCCTCGGTTTTGACGCCAATGTTTTATATCTGTGGTCCATCGGTCAGGAAATGCCGATCGGTCCCTTCGTTCGCCGACGCATCGATGATGCTTTCAAGCCACAGAAGAGGGGCAGGTACGCCATGATGTTCGATTGGATGGAATATTTTAACCACACACAGGGTCTCCACATCCAACATAAACTAAACACCGGCAAAGAAAAGAAGATAGGCCCTTATCCCGTCGACGGATACGACTCTGATACCAATACGTCTACCAATTTCAGGGGTGCTACTGGCACGGACACGATTGCTGACTTACCAAAAATGTCAAAGACCAGAAATGGCGAGAAGGACGACAGACCGGATACGACAAGACCACCAAGACCACGACCATGATCTAGACCCAGGGGTATAAAGTGGTGGGAAAATGGGAATACCAATTTAGGTGCGACATAAGTCGAAACGATAATTGAAAGCCTTCTGCAATGCCAGGAAGCCGCCGACTCCGCAGAGAATCGTCACCGAGAACGAAATTTTAGAGGGTGCAGACAGTGGTCGACTTTTTGGAATGGTGGAATGCGACATCAGAGTTCCTGACGATTGGTATTCATACTTTCGATACCCGACCATGACTCCATACCAGTATTTCGAGGAAATGTCGCCCTTTGTTTTGTACGACAGATGTACCGTTTGACGTCATCAACGACCACATGCAAGAACACGTGCGTCGATTCGAGCTCTCCGAAAAACCTCGTCGTCTGCTCGTCGGCGGCATGCAAGCTCGACAGATGTTAATAGCAAAGCCTCTCCTCAAATGGTACCTGGAACACCTTAATTACCTATATTTGTATTGCGGAGACTCACTGGCGACGCACACAGACATCCATGCGGGAGACTTTGTAGTGGATTTACCCAAGACATACTACGTAAGGAATCCATCGTCTGTTCCAATGATCGTAGACTTCTATCGAACCTATCTTCGGAAGTAAAGCGTGCAGTACAAATGATCAAGTTTGAAACGACAGGGATTCAACCGATCGCCTCTAATAAATATTCGCACTCGATTCAAGCCCCAGTGACGGATTGGTGTGTAGTAGGGAGTAGCAAATTCCAAGTCTAGTGTTTCCTCCTCGGTAATCGGAACGGAACGTAGCATCGGGATGAACATGTGCTTGTCGTAATACTCCTCAAAGAGGTCCGAACAGACATAGAGGCGATCGGTCTTTTGTTCCGTGTGGGTGGACATCGTGATCTCCGTCAAGCCACATTCCCAATGACCGTCCAATTGGTATGTCCTGGGTAATATCCACTATAAAGTATCCCGCGTGGTTGTCTGTGTGCGTCACCAGTGAGTCTCCGCAATGCAAATGTAGGTATCATTCATGACGACGTGAATTTCGACTATGTCGTCTATGTTGTCGGACTCTTATAGTCATCTAGAAAAATCCAGTCACACCATCATTTGTTTGTGTCCCTTTAAGTATTGTCTACGGATCGGATGGACAATATGGCTGCGATATTGACGTAGTAAGGTCTAAGTAGTCGGGTAACGAGATCGTGATAGGTAATTAAGGTGTTCCGTTTCCGACGTAACGATATTCTTCTGTCGTAGATCTGACGTAGGACTAGAGATCTTTCCCGGAAATACGTCGCATCTTGAGGTAGCATCTAACTGATCCGTTGACAAAGTATCAGACGACTTCACCGAGAGCTTCCATCTGTCCGCTCGTCATGTGTCGCAGGAGGAGTTTTCTTGTCGCCACATTGGCGTTAGCCAGTTCTCTCAGCAAATGCATGCATCCGATGGAATATTCCATGATGGAGATAAATCTCGCAACCGTGTATATGGTCTCTTATAGTCTTTCAACGTAGTCACGGGTATCCAACTGTTAAATTTGGCGGGTCAACCTATCCACTTGACCAATGCCTTGTTCCGGTTCTTTCGTAAGACTTTTTCTACTCGATAGACACTCTCGTCTGTCACCGTTACTTTACTCAATTCGGGACAGTAAAAGGTTCCTTGGACCTCGTCTCCTAATGTATCCTTTAACTTGTAATAAAGGATTCCCTCTTTCATTTCTCTATCGTCCACCACAAAGTATTCCATAGTTCAACGCTCGTCGTATTCGCGATCGAACGGTTGACGTAAGTGTGATATCGAACGGTGTCTCCTTTTTTATACGTATACCGAGTCGACGTTTTGGGAACGTATTAGGATCTCGGTCCGTACTGGAGTTTCCACAGTCACGGTTTGTCCTTCTTTGTCACCGCACGTGGAGCCATCTTGATGGAACAATGGTAACGTCTGTTGTAACTCTCCGTCAAAGATTCTAAAACACCGTCTTATGACGGAACATGTCACGACTGAGTTTCGTTTTGAGTGAAGACGTGGGTAACTTTTTCTTGTTTCAGCAGACGTTGCACGTCTTTGTTTCGATACTCCGTTGCTTTATTGGTTCTCAATTTCTTGGGTTTCTGTTCGGTGCGGAAGAACGTCTGCAGAGCGGACATGGTTTCTTGTCCTTTCGTCAAGTGGAGCGGAAACGTGCGCACGACATGGGAAAAGACGTCGATGGCCAGTAAAAGGTATCCGTACCTTGCGTATGATGTCATCATCGCGGTATCGGCATCCCATTGATAATCTATGAATGGAGCTATCACTTTCCATATGTGGAACTTGCGATCTACCTGTCGGTGTAATCCGAACGTTTCCTGGGTGTCGAACCATTTTTTTTATCTTGGTATTTCCTAAAACGTTTCAGATATTCGGCTATTTCCTCGCGAGAAGTAGTAGTTTTTCGTAAAGCTGTGTACATGTCGCTCGGTTTCTCTGTAAACAGTACGAGAATGTACATCTTGTCCATTTTGTATCCCCCGATGACGTGTAGGTTATTGACCTTTGAAAGTTTCACCTCGTATCAAATCTTCTGTAATCGTCGGGCGTAAAGACGTAGATGAAGTCGACCATCGTGGAGGGAGTATCCTTCTGTCTCATGTAAGTCACTATGGGATCGACGGGATTTTCTTGTACCAATCTGGCGATATTCTTGGTCAGCTTAATTTTATCGCGTGCGTCCACGTGAAAGGTTCGTACTAAAGTGAGGGTTGTTAATATGTAAGACATTAGATATGTGCATATAATTCATTGGTTGCAATTCACTGCAATCATAATGCATTCTTAATAACACGCATTCTTATGACATCGAATCGGTGGGCGGGGTTTCTATTTTTAGTTTTAGGGTTTTTCCCTTATGTTTGGGGAATTCCCCGATGGCCGCCATCTTGGGCCCTGGAGCCCTATGAATTTAGCCTTGCACACAAAACCCTTACACCATACTACTAATATCACTTCAGTATTTGAGACGCAGTTATTCATTCTGGAGGTATTAAAAACCTGATAAGTATTTTTGCGCTCATGTCTATATCTAGTAAATTTCTATGTAATGTAAATATAGTTTCCCCGGCATGTTGAGGCTTTTATTTTGTATATCTCTGTTGTGTGACTTTTTAACAATTGTTCATTAACAAATAAAGTTTGCACATTTTGTTCATTAACAAATAAGGTTTGCATATTTTAAATTAACAAAAAAATGATGTAAAATGTGTAAACAGTTTCAAGAGGTTAAATTATTATAGATACAACTTAACTTTATAATACAAGTATATCCTAGATATTAACAACGGTTTATTGTCTCGTCCGAAAGTGAGACGCAGGTAATGCTTTTCCGGTGGTGACGTCATTATCAAGTCAAGTTTTTTTGTGATTGGATCAGTGTTTCCATTTACCAAGTTAGTTCAACACCAAACTAAAGTCGTCTCTCTTGTCATAAAGACTGGTAGAAAGCTGAAGTTATTAAACCCTCTTTTAAAAAACTGATTACTTAAACCTTAATTATATTTTCCGTGAATAAACGCGGACATAGAACACTTGCCTCGAAGAAATGTATAATAATTACATTTGTATGGTTATAAAAACTACTTCAATAAATATTAGCAAATTCATATAAAAGTGGAATTATTCTTTAAGATTTATTTACTTGTCCCCTTAATACATATCGCACATAAGGTCATAACCAGTAGCATCCGCAATGTTCTGTCTTCTTAGGTCTTTCCTTCACCTCATTTTCTGCTCAGCGTCTTCAAGGGACTGTATAATTAAGATTAGCTGTCTGTTGTACATTGTTTTAGCAATATCTTAATTTAGTGTATCCCAAAACATTTAAGGTGGTACCTAACACTACAGGGAGATAACTCTTTAAAATCAGTTGAACGTTTTGATCATATGACATTTGTATACAGATTTCAAACATCTCGGAGATCAAAACCACAGAGAGAAAAGCTGCTATGTGGCTATTGAATTTATAGCTCTGAGTCTGTTGGTTGGAATTTGTTAAAATTTTGATATTTATTACAGTGGATATATTCAAACACACTGTCAAAAAAATAAGAAAATTAAACGAGCAGATCAAATTTTACCTGAAGTGTATGGTACCACCTTAAATAAAACAATCTGATTAAAATCAAATCTCTCATGTGCAGACATATCAGTATAAAGGGGAGCACGTAAAAGATGTGAATTTAATCAGATTTGCTCATATCATGATAGTATTCAAATCAAATTGAGCCATTCTTTGGACACCTATTATTTTCTTCCAGACAAAATGGTAGAGCCACCTAACAATGAATTGAGAATTGTATTACTTGGAAAAACCGGAAGCGGAAAGAGCAAAACAGCAAACACAATAATAGGACAAAACGCATTCAAATTTGGTGCACATAGTGCGTCAGTAACAAGTAAATGTCAATTACGTGACGTCGACAGATTTGGGCGACACATGAATGTTGTCGACACCCCCGGAGTATTTGATACTAGTAGAGGAAATGAAGAAATCCAAAGTGAAATAATGAGATGTATATGGCTAACAACCCCCGGTCCACATGCCATCATTTTATGTGTACCTGTTGGTCGCTTTACGGCAGAAGACATAGAAACCGTCAACCACTTTGTCAAATACTTCGGAGAGCCATTGATGAAATATGTCATAGTTCTGTTTACGCGGTTTGATGATTGGAAGAGGGACAACGAAGGTAGCGCTGCGAGAAATCATGGTTTTGATGATTTTATAGAATCTCTTACGGAATATCCTAAAGCATTCTTGAGAAAGTGTAAGAACAGATATATAGCGTTCGACAATACGCTCAACGCAGATGATGCGGGAAAACAAGTACAAGAACTTATAGAAATGATTGACACCACCTTGAACGAAAATGGAACACACTATACAAGCGATGACTATCTAAAGGCAGAAAAAGTACTACAACAAGAAATACATGAAAGTAAAAAACAAAAAGAACAGGAAATATTAGAATTGCAAAGTAAAATAAAAAAGGAAACAAACGAAGAGCTAAGAAAAGAATACGACGCCAGAGAAACGAAACTGAAAGAATCCATTGACCGCATACGACCTATTACTCAACAGGAATCCGAGAGTTGGCTTGAAGGTGTTGTCAATGCAGGTCTGAAACTTGTTGCTAAACTGTTTAAATTTTGAGAAAGACAATTGACAGTGCTGTATTGGTATACATTTGTCGAATATGTTGTCCTAAATATATTTTAAATAATAATACTTTATTAATAATAATAATAAGACATAATTGTCAATTTATAATATTTTACTGCTTGTGACTACAAAAAACTACAGAACATATAGCTTACATATACACTGGTATATATGAAAAAAACATACAAATTATGGTAAACAAAAATAAGAGCGAATCATGTTTGATTGATTGATTGATTGGTTGATTGGTGTTTAACGTCGAGCGAGCAATTGTTCAGCTATATTCAGGACGAGAATAATTTCAACGCCACGGGACTCGAAACAAGGAAAGGTGATGGGTAGGGATGGAGAATTTAACCAGTGCAACAGGTCTCCTATGAACCACTCATCATGAGCATAATGCTCATAATGAGCCGTTACACTGTGTTCTTTAACGTGCGAAGAGGGTGGCAATCTCTCAACACGGGACCTCGGTTTTATTTACGTCTGATCCGAAGGACGGGTTGGCTGTGATTTTATACATCCCGCACAACCGACGGACGCCCCTTCAAACCGAAGAAGCTCTCGGTCCCATTTATATACCCCGGGGTTCCCGCGAGGTTGACCCCTTTTAGAGGACTAGTGCCTCTAGGACGGAAAAACCTGGTTCCTATTCTACCCCCGCCACACCCTCTGGACCAGGACCAGAAATTGAATTAGAAAAGTACCACTTAATGAACAATGTGGCCGAGTTTGGTTAAAATTTCGGAAAAGATTGAAATATAAAAAGCTTAAGTAAATAAGTTAGTCAGTAAATTTTATTTAGAATCGGTATATATATACATAGACAACAAATCAAACATGAGCCCTAAAGAACTCTTAAACCGACTATACAGATATATACATAAAACAACATAACATCAAATCATGCATCAAAATCATATATAAAAGCAGAGCACAAAACTCAAAAGCACATAAATAAAATTGACGCACATTAAGACATAAGCAGCACTAAAATAAAAACAGCACATGCATAATATAAGCAGAAACAAAAAGCGGCATCAAGCATTTCAAGTGTGAGGCAGCACTGGTTAGATACGGCATGCACTGCATGTACATTTTTGTCCTCCACAACAGCTGTTTATGCACTTTTTTAACTGGTCAAATGAGGTCATAATTCTGGCCTCATTTGGTAGTGAGTTCCATACCTGTGCTGCCTCATATCTGAGGCAGCAAGTTTGGCCAAAATTTCGGAAAAGATTGAAATATAAAAAGCTTACAGACAGACCATGATGGATGGAAAGTGCTGACAATAACTCACATAAATAACTCTTCGGTTCATGTGATATTAAAACGCATATCCAAAATCAGTTTATCAGAAAATTATCAAATTTCCTTCTAATGTTTAATATGTGACAAGTCAGGCAAGCCTTTTTAGAAAGCTAATATGATACGGCTCTATGATCAAATGGGATTTAATTAAAACCATAGAGATCATCAATGATTGTAAATAATGGTTAGTACTCAACTCAAGTGTGGTATATCGTGGGTTCGAGCCCCGGTCGGGTCATACCAAAAACTGTAAAAGTGGTATGTGCTGCTTCACCGCTAAACACGCAAGATTAAGTTGTAAAATCAAAGACTGGTTGGCCTGGAATCAAGATAATGTGTCCGAGTGGAGCGACATGTCTACATGTGGACTGTTGTTTCAGTGAGTTACCACTATAAAGATCCAACTCAGTGTGTTAGTCTAGTACAAAGCCGACATCATCTTAATCTTATGTAATGTAACTTGTTTTCGCCATGATATGGCTGAAACATTGCTTTTGGCGTTAAGCGACAATCACTCACTCAATGATTGCAATCTACATCAACATCATCTTTCGACATACTTTTAATACCCGATTTTCACTGGGTATTGATGACGGAGCACAACCCACAGGTGGTGGATATAGGTGTCTTAGGAGTGTAGGATTGAATACCGAAAGCCCCATCGTTGATCATATTGGGTATCATGTTTGGTCCCTGCATGTTAAAGATCTCTTTTGTAGTCCAAGATAATCGCTTGGCCTTTTGTATTTCGGGAACTAATAAATAACAGCAGAGAGGTCAAATGTATATTTGTCAAAAGAGTCTGGGCCATTTTACCGCTGTTTCATTTCACTTGTCAAAATCGATTTCTTGTGTTATTTTTAAATCATCGGATGCTATTTAAAGAGATACAAACGTCATGAATTTTACCTGTGAACAGGTATTCCCCCAGCTGTAAGGCCACAACTATTGTTGTCTTCGTTAAATAATTTTTCATATATTGTCTATTAACGACAGCAATTTTTACGCTATTTCTGAACAAGATTGGCATGTTTAGCTATCGTCATTAAGAAAAGAGAAACACAAGGCTCACATGGAAATATAATATATAAAATAAGATCAGACATAAAACAATATTTATTCTTCATATGAAAGTTTGAAATTATTCAAAATTCACGTGCTTACCAAATATATATATTTCGTGAACATTTGGCAAAATCTAACGAATAACGCATGGTTCTGAATGAGAGACATGTGAATATTTGTAGACTGTGCTCATCAACAAAAAATCGTATGAAGCGAAGCTTAAGTCCATGTGGGTTTTATTTACAGATGATCAAACGGTGTGTACACTGGCATTTGTCCTGAATCAAAACGAATTATGTGTTAGGTTAAGTTTTGTTATGGAGCCGCAACCAAAAGGAATTTACAGCGTCACGACACGCTATAGATATTAGACCGACACAGGTCAAGATACAATATATGCACCAGCCGACAACTGAAGTCATATATTCTTAGTATGGACAACACCGGACAACAACTGGTACAAGCATACCTTGTTTAATAAATATTGACATTCTGACCCTTTCAGGTATAGCTACAAACGGACCTTCAGTTGTTCTGTATACGACACAAATTCTCGTAGTTTTACCAACAGTAACGATTGGAAGTGTAATGCATGTAGAAGTTGCACTTGAGGGTGGTGATTTATACTGATCATTTTTCGCCTTTTCTTTGATTTTTCTATTACCATAAAAAACATGTCTACATTGATTATAAATAATTCCATTTTCAAGAACATAATTTCCTTGACTTTGAAAATATTCTATTTGTTTCTCAGTTATTTTCGTGGTTTGGCCTTTTTTATGTTTATGGCATACACACACTTGATTTTCATTGTTGCTGTAGTAATTACACACGGACATATTTATGTTTTGGTTGACATTTTATGGAATAGCTTACTGTTTATGTTTGTAAAGTTTTGCAGAATGTAATTGTAAACAAACTCACGGGAATAGAAAGAATGCTTTGATATACCTAAGGACCGGGCATAATACTATAAATATAAACAAGATAAAAATAATTCATGCCAACTGGTGTATTTGCTTAGCTTTCATAAAGTGTCACCAATCATTTTATTTTGACCAAAAATATAAAATGTGTAAGCAAAAAAAAAATACAGCTGTTGACAAGACTCGAACCCATAACAAAAATCATACTTCACTTCGCAATTACATAACACCGACCCATCTTACCGATTGAGCTACCAAACTCATACTAAACTTGGCGAAATTACATATACATATAGCTCATAGGTAAGTGCCCTGTGCGGTTTTATTTTAAAAAGTAGATTTTTCTATATCTAGGACCTTGACAACCAAACTCAATTTTTGTGGAGGGTTAACAGACATATAGAAGATTATAAAATAACATATTTTATGTTGGTTGTGGAGGTGCTTCATAGGGGATTCCCTGTTCCAAGTGCCTGAAATCTTTGGAAAATGTACAAATTACGATTTTGTTGGTTTTTCATGGTAGTTTGTCTCCGTTTTAATGACCATAATATATATATGACAATTGTACACAAAAATGTCGAACAGTATTTGTACTTATTATATAGATAGGTGTGAATTATGGAGATTTATCCGTGAAATAAATTCGGGTATTTCACATGTGAAATATCAGTTTTTTCCCGACAGAACTACTTTTAGACAACTTTAAGTGTAGTGGTTACGTCCCTTGTTGTGTTACGGTGAATACACATATGATTGTAAACTGAAACAATTAAACAAATGAAAAAAGTTTTAGTACTTTTATAAATTATTTTAATTGAATCATTTTATTGATACATTAAAATCGAACACTTGCTTATTCTAAATCGAATCATTTCACTAGCATAACACAACAGATTTAAATATAAACAAACAACGGCATTGTTAAAAGTGCATTGTAGATTGTCAGTTTCCTAATTCCTTTCACCACCCCTTTTCAATGAAAAATCGTCTGCTTTGAACAATCGTAAAATTAAAAACAAAACAAAACAGAAAGTCTGATCATTTTGACGCATATACGGCAGCTGTAGTCTCCAAATTTTTAGAAGAAAATGATTTTGACTTGGAAAATGTGGAAATGCAAGAATTTAATATTCTAGATGTCCAAACAAATGTTCCAAATTCCAATGGCAATACAAATGAAAATGTATATCAAACT
>MJUT01043794.1:192877-204780 GCA_002080005.1 Gigantidas platifrons
AAATATTTCAAATAAACCAAATTATCAGAAAAAGAGAAAAAAGAAAAAGTTGTGGTATGACAATGAATGTGAAGTCAAATACAGACATGTAAAAAACTTCGCAAGAAATTTAAGTATTAATCCTTGGGACAAAAATTTGAGACAAAAGGTTGCTTTGAATAAAAAAGAATTTAACAAATTAACAAGAAAGAAACAGATTATTTAAAAATGATCTATTGAAAAAAGAATTAGAGTCCGAGGACAAAAACCCATCAGAATTTTGGAAGTCAGTAAGCCAGTTAAAAGAAAAAGTGAGCAATGACCCCAGTTGTAGTATATCCCCTAATGAATGGATGAATTATTTTAAACAATTAATGAATATAGAACATATTAATAAATATGAAAATGCAGATATGTACTTATCTCATGATAAAAATCAAAATATTAAAATTTTAAATTCAGAGGTTACGACTGAGGAGGTACAGAAAGCAGCAAAGGATCTGAAGTATGGAAAGGCCAGTGGGCCTGATGGTATATTAAATGAAATGTTAAAAATAACCTGTAATATTAATACAAAGGTGTTTGTGTGTTTCTTCAATGCGATATTAAAATTTGAAACTTATCCTGATTTATGGAGAGAAAATTTTATAAAACCTATCTTCAAAGGAGGGTGTTTCAATGACCCCTCTAATTATAAGGGAGTTGCGTTATCTAGTTGTTTTGGGGAAAACATTTCTAAAATACTTTCAAACAGATCAGATAAATTTCTAGAAGAAAATAATATTATTTGCAGTGAACAAATTGGATTTAAGAAACACTGTAGAACTAGTGATCATATTTTAACTTTAAAATGTCTTATAGACAAGGCCTTCAAGTTGTCTAAATCATTGTATGTTTGCTTTATAGATTTAAGGAAGGCTTTTGATACAGTTAATAGAGAAGCATTGTTATATAAACTATCTCATTATAAATTAACGGGTCGTTTTTTCAATATTTTGAAAAATATGTACGATGAAGTTAAATACTCAATTAAATTTACAGAAGGAGAAACAAGCTCGTTTTCGTCTAAAATTGGAGTTAAACAAGGATGTATTTTAAGTCCTACACTTTTTTCATTATATCTAAATGATATGGTCAAAATATTTGATAACATATGTGATCCCATTACAATTAACAACATAAAAGTATCTTGTCTTATGCATGCAGATGATATTGTTTTGATATCTGAATCTGCCAAAAGTCTACAAAATTGTTTAAATAAGTTGTCAAATTATTGTGATATATGGAATTTATCAGTTAATATAGACAAATCTAAGGTTATAATATTCAATAAATCTGGAAGAGTCATTAAGAAAGATAACTTTAAGTACATGGATTATGTACTAGAAATTACTCAGGAATACAAATATCTTGGAGTATTATTTAAACCTTCAGGTCGTTTTACCAAAGCAAATGAATATCTATGTAAAAAAGCTAGAAAAGCATTATTTTGCATTTACAAAACACTATATTCAGACAAACTAAACATATTATCAAATATTAAATTATTTGATGCATGTGTTAAACCCATACTTCTTTATTGTAGTGAAATTCTGTGTTTAGATACTCTGTTGAAAGATAATGTAATCATGGAGTCTAGATATTTTTTATTTCAACCTGTAAAAGTACAAATTAAATTTGCTAAATACATTTTAGGAGTTAACAAAACTGCACCAAATTTGACAGTACTATGAGAATTAGGTATGATTCCATGTTCAGTAGATGCGATTAAACTTTGTGTAGGTCTTTGGCATCATGTAGTCAATTCAAACCCAGATAGTTTAATAAATAAAATGTATTTATCAAGTGTTAATAATAACTCAGATTGGTATAGAATAAAAATCAAATTGTTATTTGATAAAGTTGGATTTAATCATGTCTGGGAAAATCAAAATTCATTTAGTAAAAATCGTTTAACTTATGCTATATATAAAAAATTGAGAAATAATTTCATTAAATTTTGGGAGGAATTCATTTAAAAAAATATCACTGAAAAAAAAGGAAACAAATTAAGAACATACAAGGATTTGAAGAAGAAATTTGAGATGGTAAACTTTTTGAAATTAGATATTGACAGATCTGATATTTCAAATTTTGTAAGACTCAGAATAAGTAATAGTATCCTTATGATCGAAAAGGGCAGACATAGAAAAATAGATTTAGAAAATAGATTATGTCCCTTATGTAAATTTGAAGTGGAAGATGAATTGCACTTCACTATAAAATGTACCAAACTCCAAGAGTTGAGAAATAAATTTTATCAGAAAATTTCAGATATTTTACCATCTTTCTATAATCTTTCAGACACTGATAAATTCCATCTCATATTTCGTAGTAATGATTATGATGTCAGTAAATGTTGCATAAAAGGTATTAGTGAGATGTACAAATTTAGATGTTCATTAACTTAATTTATTCCACATATATATCATTAAAATACATATTCATTCATATTAAAATTATGTGTTTTATTAAACATTATATACTTATATTATGATAGGGAAAATGATAACTTTCTGAAAGCCTGTACATGTACCTCCTCAGTCAAATTGAAAGAAAAGGAAAACAAAAATACAGTGTTATTTATATATGTAAACCCTTTAAATATACATGTAGTATGTACATACATATATATAAAACATAAAAGAGGGATATACCGGACAAGAAGAAGAATGCCACATACGTAGTTGAATTTTTTTTACTCAACTGAGAACGTTCTCAAATCTGAGAAAAAAGTTTTGTGGCGGAGAAAAGAAGATTTATTCTCAACTGAGTAAATATTTTCATTCTGAGAATATTTTTATTCTCAGAATATTTTAGTTTTGTGGCGCCGGGGCCGGGTGATACCTTATCAGTTTTATCTTCATATCAACGTTATTTCTCTATTGTGTAACCCCAATGGGACACTTTTTCAAACATGTTTAATTTTACATGTATGGTTGAAATCAATCATCTTGGTGTTTGCAAATGTCTTAAATACATTTTTTTCCATATAATTTTTATTAGTAAACATGCCCTCCATAATTGATTTTTCATCATTTTACACACTTATCGAGAACTGGTGTCGTGATACACAAAGTGTCAGAAATAAGGTCATACACAAAAATAATGTTTTCTTCGTAACTTCTAGGACTAGGAGTAGAACTTTTAGGTTTGATAGAAATAAAGAACTAATTTTGACAAACAAACAAAAACAATTTTGTAAAAATTTATTGTTTCTAAGGGACACACGGGGGAAATGTTTCTTACGCTATCGAGAACCGGCAACACCAGGATATGGTTCAATGCTATGTACTATATAATCTTGTTTTCATTATGTGTGTATGCTAGGTTAAATAAACTTGAAGAAAGGGGCAATGAAATACAGTGGTACATGTAGCTTTACATCAACTTTTCCCCCCATTAAATAGTAGCAAGATAATTTTTATTTCCATTCTGCAAACATATAAACAAAATAACATAAAAAGCTGTACGCATCAATCTCCATGGGCTTTTGAACCAACAAAATAAACAAAAAATAGTTTTAGACACCAGCAATTAGATATGAAAAATATGTATCAATTCTACAGCAAAAGAAAAAAAATATATTAAAAAAAATGCAATATGCTCAACCTAGCAAACCAGGTAACCTCGAGGAACCTTGCGAAATTAGCAATATTTCATTAAATACTAAATTTGGACTGTCAAGCTACCAAAAGAAACATAATAATGTGAAAAAAATTGATATAGTTTTGTAACAATCAGATATTTCACAAACTATACAAGTACCATAGCATATCTGCTATATAATTTTTCCATTTGATTTGACAATTTCTGAGAAAAAGTATAAACAAAATATGGACAACAGATGACAGACACAGTCATGATAATACATCATTTAGCCTTTTTGGGCCAGTTCAGCTAAAAATCTGTAAATTTTCTTAATTTAAAATTTTTCAAGCATCAAATATTTCAAGCACATTTTTTTTTCCATTATAATAAGAAGATGGGTTATGAAGATCAATCTGTTTCATCAATAGATCAATATGTACACGTATAGCATGTTTAGCATTTTACCTTGATCATGGCTTGATGTCCATTTATCATACCCTTAATATATCACCAAGATGATTGAATGCATAACAATGAACTTAGCTCAGTGCAGAGACAGTTAATATGATACTCAGCTACTGAACTAAATCCAATGAAAATGCTGATATATGCTGTATATATGCCTACACAATATATTGTCAAAACATACAAGGACTAAATAACACTGAAGTTTATTTGACCTCTGTATTAGTACTCAAAATCACACAATTGCAGGATAAATTCATCATGCTACAATTGGGTTTTATTTAAAAAAAAATAGAATTAACATTACAGTGTACAATGTAATACATAACCAGGTATGTCTTCTAAGAAAAAAAAATCAATACCGGTATCAATGCTTAAATACAATTTTATCAGTGCATTTTTTAATATTATGTAAAGGTTCAATTTACTGAACATGTTTTGGCATAACTAAATAAACTACAATATATTACAAGATATAGACTGGGAAAAAGAATTGGGAGACTCGAATCCAATAGAAATGCCGAATAAATTTATGGAGAAATTTAATAAAACCATCGGCAAAAACATTCCAAAAAGTAAACCAAGAAATACCAAGGGAAGCATACCTTTGAGCAAAGATACTGTTCAAAACATCAAGAGAAAACATCGACTATGGGAAAGGTACATGGAGGACAGAAGTATAGAGAAACATAGAGAATACTGCAAAGCACGAAATAAAGTTAAACGATTAACACGAAGGGATCGAAAAGAGAGAGAAAAACAAGTAGCAGAATCGGCCAAGACGAATAGCAAAAGTTTTTGGAAGCTCGTGAACTCAAAAAGGAAAACTAAGACTGGGGTGTCAGAATTACACGACAAGTCAGAGTCTGGTACATTCATAGCTGGTAGTGATGGTGACAAGGCAGAGATCCTGGCAAATGTTTTCAGTAGTGTATTCACAGATGAGGATGTGAACAATGTACCAAAGATGTAAAAAAGAAACAGCGATATAGCTACTGATGAGCCATTTTCGCAGGAAGAAATTAAAAAGTTACTTCTCGGACTGAACACTACGAAATCCCCAGGACCAGACAAAGCGCATCCGAAAGTGCTATATGAATTAGCAAATGTTTTATATAAACCTCTGTTCTTAATCTTTAGTAAATCATTTGAGACTGGGATTGTACCAGAAAACTGGAAAGTAGCAATTATAACTGCACTATTCAAGAAGGGAGACAAGAAGTTGGCATCAAACTACAGACCAGTAAGTCTGACTAGCATACTGTGCAAAT
This sequence comes from Gigantidas platifrons, assembly GCA_002080005.1. Lineage (NCBI taxonomy): Eukaryota > Metazoa > Mollusca > Bivalvia > Mytilida > Modiolidae > Gigantidas > Gigantidas platifrons. The sequence goes on from MJUT01043794.1 coordinate 198,223, forward strand.
TATTGGAAAAGCTAATACGGAAAAGAATTATAGAACATATGGACAAATTTAACCTATTTAGTAATAAACAATTCGGATTTATGGGAGGGCGCTCAACATCACTGCAACTGTTAAAGGTACTAGATAACTGGACAAGAGTTTTAGATGAAGGAGGAGTATTAAATGCAGTATACATGGACTTTTTGAAGGCTTTCGACAAGGCGCCGCACACGAGGTTAATGGAGAAGATGAAAGCCTATGGTTTAAGTGAGACAGTTTGCAAATGGGTAAAATACTTTTTGTCAGACAGAAAACAATGCGTACAAGTTAACGGAATGAAATCCCAGTGGCACAAGGTTACAAGTGGAATACCACAAGGTTCAGTGCTAGGTCCTGTATTATTTGTTATATTCATCAATGATCTGCCAGAATGCGTAAAATCGGCTGTATTTCTTTTCGCAGATGACACGAAAATATTTAGGGAAATAAAGGATGAAAGTGATGCTAATATCATACAATCAGATATCAATGAATTATTCAAATGGAGTGAAACATGGCTGCTTAAATTCCAACCCGACAAATGCAAAGTTTTGCCAGTGCTCAATAAAAATAAGCAGTATGTAGAAAACAAATACCAAATGAGAAAATACGAAGGAGGATTAACAACACTAGAAAACGTGGACAGCGAAAAAGATATTGGCGTTACGCAGGGGTTGAAAATTATTTTGGGCAGGCCCAAGCTCAGGGCTTTTTAAACTTGTTTAACCCAAGTCCGGTCAGTGATTTGCCAAGTCCCAATTTGTAGCCAGGATAAAATTAGCAAAGGCCTGTGAAGGGCCGGCAGCTGCCTGGGGATCATCGACCAATGCTTGACACATAACAAGGTGTTTATCATGTAACTTAAGTCCATCAATGCGTAAATTTTTAGTTCCCCAAGTAAGGGCATCGTTCCTATCTGACAAGTGTGGACATTTTCTACAGTACTTGCAGTACATTTCCTGAGCATTCTCGTCAAAGGCGACCCAAAAGTTATCTATCCATGAATGTTGAAATGTTCTCGTTCGTTTCTCCCCATCATACTTAAGATCTTTATTTCTGGGAGTTTCAGGATCAGTTGGCTCGTCATCCGCTTTCCGTTTTTCCTCTTTTTTGACTGTAATATTAAAATTAAGCAACGACATTTTTCTCAAAAGTTGTCAACATAAAAATACGATTGATCAATGTTATTCCGACGCTTGAATTTACATAGGTATGTGAGAAGCGCATAGGTGATTCGGACCTCATTAATATTCATGAGGAATATCGATCCATCCAGGATGTGTATTATCGTTATTAAAATAGCTTTTTAGTACTTATTTACAGTGAAAGGAGACGATTGACAAAAACTTGCATGTGATTTGAATTGAAAACAAGACGTTTAGAAAAAAGTGGAGTTTTTATTTTTTTAAAGGCATGCCCGACGTGCTTTTTCCATGGAAACACGGCAAGCCCGAAGTTTCAATTTTCTAGTCCCGGGTGTCGAACTTGAGGAATGTTCAACCCCTGGTTACGATAGATCAACATCTAAATTTCGAAAAATACATTCAAACGCAAATTAACAAAGCCAACCAGATTGTAGGACTAACTAGAAGATTATTTGTACATCTTGACAATAGAACATTCAGCCTATTATTCAAAGCACTAGTCCGTCCAAACTTGGAATATGCGAGTAGCGTATGGTCACTTTATAAGAAGAAAGATATAGAGGCAATATAAAATGTGCAAAAAAGAGCAACAAGAATGTTACCTCAAATGAAGAACTTAAATTATGAGGAAAGGCTTAAGCAGCTGAAAATGCCAACATTTAAATTTAGACGTATTAGGGGTGACATGATTGAAGCATTTAAAATACTGACTAAATTATACGACGGGAGGGTTACTGAAGGAATGCTTGACATCAGCAGATCACACATAACTAGAGGAAATGCACTGAAACTAGTAAAACATCGAAGTAGAAGGGACATCAGGAAATATAGCTTTACCAACAGAATAGTAGACTTGTGGAATAGCTTACCAAACCACATAGTGGAAGCAAAAACGATGTTCCAGTTCGAGAATAGATTAGACAAACACTGGGAAAACCATCCAATGAAATACGATTTCACAGCAGACTATGACCCAATAACCGGAAGAAAGGGAGCTGTGAGAATTGAAGAAGAAGAGCTGCCTATAGAGCCCATACAGGAGCTGCAGGCAGAATCAACATATGGTAAGGTAGGAATTAAGCATCTGTCCTAATATGGGGTAGTCTAATCACCGAAATGGACCAAATTGGATCAAAATGAACCGAAATGGACCAAAATGAACCGAAATGGAGTAATAATGGACCGAAATGGAGACATAATGAACCAAAATGGACCGAAATGGAGATGTTACCACCCGGGTCCCTTCATTTATGAGAGATGGACGCTTAATTTTACAAGATATGTGTAAATTTGAAAATCATTTATAAGAGATGGACGCTAAAATATAAATAATAATACATGTGTAATAATACCTGTGTGGCTGCCCGCCGCCCGCCATGCCCAATCACACAATAAGACCCGTATCAAGACGGGCGTATAAAAAAAGAAAGAAAAGAAGAAAGACATGTTTATCTTAAATGATTTTCAGCCACAAATAAATAAACATATGTCTTTCTTTTTTTTTCTTTTATTTCTTTTTTCATTGTTTGTCGCGATCTTCTCACTCGCACTCTAGCTTAAAACATTTTCAGCCATAAATTAATGTTTAAAAAAATTCTAATTTTTATTAGCACTAAAAAACGCTCGATGGAGGGTCAATGGCTACAAATAAAATAAACAGTAATGAAATACACAATACCTATAAAACAAACGAAATTAACCGCCTCCTGTCCTCAGTGCTTCAGGTCATTAAATACACGTCTAAAAAGAGTAAATTTAATGTCAAATACACAAATTAATTACACATTCTTATTCTAATGACCTGAATCTTGACCTTCTAAAGTGGATATATATTACGTCTACTGAAAAAATATAGTGACATTTATATGAAAAATTGTATCTGTTATATTAGTAAATAAGTTTAATGTTTGATCATTTATTTAAAAACAGCATTTACTGCGTGACAGCGCTTGGTATACAAAAGCTCGGCTTGGACTACACACACGGACTACAAACCTGACCGGAACTACGTACATTTTGTAAAAGCCAATCATCGCCAATCATGTATATGGTCCATTTGGGTAGCTATAGGGTCCCTTTGGGTAATTATATGGACCCGAACAAATCACCAACGTTTGCAACAAAGCCAGCTCCACGCTAGGATTCCTTAAGGCGAAATTTACAACATTGCCCTAAAGATTGCCGCAAAACCACATACATAGCCTTAGTAAGATCTATATTGGAATATGGCTCAGTAATATGGGATCCGTATACACAAACAGAAATCAACATATTAGAATCTATACAACGGAGAGGAGCAAGATTTATAACGAAAGACTACAAGTCGAGAGAGGAAGGATGTCTCACAAAGATGTTAAAAGACCTTGACCTTCCAATACTCCAAACCAGACGACAACAACAACGGCTGATCTTTTTTTACAAAGTGGTTGAGGGGCAGATACCGGCGCTTCCACCAGATGATATCATAAAATTCCATAGACCAAAACGACAAATCAAAGCTAAATCATTTGAAAACTTTAACACTAAAAACATAATTGAAAAGCAAGTAAGAAACAACAAAAGAGCAGTAGTGATACCACACACAAGAACTGAACAATACAAGAACTCATTATTTGTACGCACAGCAATAGACTGGAACCACCTGGATGACCGTGTAGTGTGCGTCAGTAAAACTGAGGAGTTTAAATCTGCTCTCCTCAGTCGGCGCGACTAGATCTGCGCAGACCAACACCGTCGCAAAATAGCCCAGTTGGGAATCTGTGACGTAACTATACAGATACAGATACAGATTTTAGTCATTTCATGCACTTTTGCGTTGGTACAAAAAAAAACAACATTTTTACTGTTCTTGTGTGTTTTTTTTGTTGTAAATTTTGCAAGTTGCTTTAACAACACATATCACGTCGTAACGGTGTTTTTCAATAGTTTTGTAAAAAAATGATAGCTATTTTTTATTTATTTTTATACTATTTCTAGTTTACAACCGCAAAGTTTTATTTCTAAAAGCATAGGAATAACTAGGTCGTAATTTTTACCTTTCTAGTTACATGATGACTTGTTGGCAACTACTTGCTGATAGTTTTTTGACGCATAATAACTGGTATTCTTAAAAAAATTAGGAAAAAAATCTTTCATTTCCATTCGTGCAATTTTCTAGACTGCATGCTGAACATAAACTAGTTCAAAATACCATTGGTACATTAATATTCTTTTATTTGTCTTTGTTTATTTTTATTTTTTTTTGGGCCGATTTGACTTTCATTTTGGGCCGATTTTACTTGGGGCCAATTTGACTGGAAATCGAAATAATTCACTGTTACACCTCCCCCCTATTTTTTTGTGCTTCAGGAGATTGTCATTATTAATTTAAAACTAAGATTTACATCTCAGCATCATTTATCTTCAACTGACGATGGGTACATTTTCCTTTTTTTTGGTGAAATTCTGCTACATAAGTATCATATTGATGGTAAACATGTGCGTGTATCATTCTCGTATAATTTGTCAACAAACAAGCTTATTGGCGATGGAGATTTCCAAATATGGGCATTGAAGGGGTGGAGCTTAGCAAGACTGCCAAGTCTAAAAATCATGTATTACAATCACAGGCACTTGTTTCTGTGAAAAATATATACCATATACCTAATATTATAATATTAGGTATCGTCGATGATTCTAAGTTCGTTATTGTAAGTTCGTGACATTCGGTATTTTCCCTTTAGCTCGTGACGTCATGAATAAATATTTACCTTCTGCAACGTACAAGTAACGCTGACGTTTCCCAAAGCATATGCCACTTTTGGATGAAAATGGAACAGAAACAGGTAAGTTATTGCAGCTTTTTAAAAATTTGGTGAAAAATGGCCGATTTCACTATTACTTTTTCTTTCTTAAAGGAAAAGGCCATGGTCTTAACAAGTTAACGTGAAAATTTAAATGACAGTAAATAAAAGACATTTGTGTTAATGAATGCTAAAAATAGTATACCGTAAGGTAGAATTTGATGATTGAAGTTGCCAGCTGTAGCACCAAATAATGGGGATCGCCATTTTTCAAAACTCTTCATTGTGGAGGAGACAAAGGTCATAATCCATTCTCGGATTTATCCTGCCCGTGACGTAGTAAAAGTCGGTATATATCAGCATTGTATCAGTTGCAATTTTATCATTAAAAATTATGTAAATCGTAAAATAACGTCGTATATTTATCTTTTGATATCAATATCATTATGACTTCATGTCAAGCATTTTATTGCACTAACGAAAGGGAAAATGTGAGAAGAATTTTTTTTTGTGATTACCGGTCAGGACTATCCTTGTCAACACATCGACCAGTGACCACGAAAAACACGGGAAAGTACGACAGCATTGGGGACAAAAAAGAACAAAAAAACATGTGTAAGCATAAAACGTCTTAAACCTGACAGTTATTTAACCTACGGCCAATCACGTAAAACATAGAGCCCCCCCCCCTTTTTCACCGTACAAATAAACTCCTTTGTTTTATGAAAATGTAACATGGGATGGGAATATTAAGAACAAAATTAGAACGATATACAATTATAAACATTGTATTGCAGTTGATCTGATATTAAAACATAACCAAACGGGCACGATGTTGAAAAGAGTCAGATACATGTTATTTATTCAACTAACATGATCTGACTGCGTGACGTCACATGACAGGCCCGTACACAGGTTTTATGAAAGGGGGTGCAGAATAATTAGGCCGGGGTCTGGGGGCCGCCTAGGTCCCCAGCCAGGTCCAGGGCAGAGCCCTGGTAGGGGGCCCAGGGGGGGGGGCTAAGCCCCCAGAAAGAAAATGAAAATGAAGAAATTACATTGCCTTAAAATGATTGTAGATGACAGGGAACATGTGGTTATAATATTATGTAAATAGACATTTATAACAGTTATATAATTTAAAGATGTAATTTATTTTACATTCCTTTTATAATAGATGTGCAAATAAAAGCAAGTCTGAACATATTTACTAACAAATCTATATAACAATGAACTGTCTATAACTTCTCATAACATATCCCTTCATTTTCTATCAGTGTTACTCTGTATATGACAATAAATCATGGAATGGAAAATACAAAATATATTGTGATATGAACATAATGAAACTTCTGTGATAACAGGATGTATTGCTATAAAGAGAATTTAATATAAACTATATATTCCTAACTTAAAAGTTAACTAGTATTACTGTGAGCACAGCTCACTACGATATACCCCCCACTCCCCACATCTGTTCAACCTATTTCCATAACCAAAACATTACTGATTGTTCCGACCAAAAATGAAAGGCTCTATTACCCAGCCAATGATTATTTAGTAAAGTTTCACCAGATTCCATCATACATTACTAAAATTTTCCTATGACATTG
>MJUT01043794.1:221344-234332 GCA_002080005.1 Gigantidas platifrons
TAATTCAAAATACAAAATGGCTTCATTATTATTTGGCAATGTTAAACAAATGTGCGATTTGGACTCTAGGGAGACCTTAATTTATATTTAGTTCTGTTTTAATGCTACTTTTTAAAAAGCTGTTTGTTATTTTATAACAACTGGGTCGATCCTACTGTCCGATAGACTGTTTATTAGTCCCCTAGTGCAGCACAAGCCCAGAAGTCCAGCACGTAGGTGCTGGCTTGAAAAAAAGACAATATTATTTTGAAAACAAGCAATATATCTAAAATATAGAAATTCATAAAACGGGGGGAAGGTTTAATCTCCCTCGTGCAAAGCTCCTCCCTTAGCTGATTTTGGCGTTGCCAGTTGCAGTGTGACGGGTGCCACGCGTGGAGCAGATCATGCTTGCCCTTCCGAAGCACCTGATGATACTCCCGGTTTGTGTGGGGGTTCACACTGCTAGTGCTTTATTTTTTGTGGCGCTCGTGTTCAATTCTGTTTATTTGTTTTGTCCTTGTTATTTCAATTGTCTCTTTTTGTGTTATCTCTGTATCGCCATGTTTTTGGACCTATGATTTTCTTAATAGTCCCTTCGGCTTGTTGCTTCGGTATTCGTTTGTCGATGTATTTGAGGTCTTTCAGTTTAATTGTTCTCCATCATTCCTTATACATCTTTTGGTTTTTATTCTTCCAAATGTTTTGGTTTTATCTGCACTGATGAGACATAGATGGTCGAAATGGCCATTTGTCGAAATCAAATTTTACTGCAGCTTCGGTATTTTGTTATTTTCGGATGAAATGAAACTAGAAATAAAACCAGTCAGATTGTGTGTTTTCTTACAGTTTCTGGGCAATTGGGTACCAAAACAAAACCACGACTGGAGTTTTACCAAGTACTTATTTTTATACACCTGTCTTAAGACGGATGTATTATGGTAAACCATATCCGTCATTCCGTCTGTCCATCTGTTCGTTTGAAATGTCGCTCTCTAACTTCAGAACCCCTTGGCCAATTCACTCCAAACTTTGCGGGTTCTCGACCAATTCGCTTTAAACTTTGCAGAGCTATTGTATAAATGGGTGTATTATGCAGGGCGTATTATGCACTTGGTGCAGCCGATTTTTTTCTTCATTTTTGTCTGATTTCATCGAGTTTTATACTGTTAAATTCCGCTTGACAAGAACTTTTGAGAACATGCCAATGGAATTTGTGTAACTCTCCCTAAAATCACACTTAATGGAGTACTTTGAATTTGTTTTTTTATTCGATTTCATTTTTTTCTGGATTTGTCTTGACACAAGTTTTTAGAAGTGTAGCAACGGTGTTTATTATCTATTTTGAACCTTTTGAACACACGGACGACACCCATTTCTATAGCCCCCTTCGACGAAGCGTCGGGGGACAAATATCAACTATGCAGTCTACTGTACTAATATAAAGTTGCAATTGTGATATATGTCACTTACCAGATTTTATAACTTTCTTTTTTATTGCAGTGTATGTGGCCCTGATCAAGCAGGCAGTAGTGGAAAAAAGTAAATCAGAGTGTAGTACCCACTCTAATGCACTAGATGATGTAAAAGTGCTCAACACTACCAATCCACCATCTCTGACATCATCATTCACTATATTTGAGAAAGCAGACCTCATTCAGAGACATCGATCAAGATTTAGAAGACAATGAAAAGACTGTGTGAACATTAAAATTTAATTCTACATGTAAATTGTATAAAATAATCTGCAGTGGATACAATTCACAGTTCATAAAAATAGTACATTTTTCAAACGTTATTCAAACAGTAGCATATTTAAACCCACAATATTCTTCTGATGGAAAAGTATCTCTTATTTTCTGAATGACACAAGCTGGTAAAATTTTCCTGTTATGACGTCCAAGTCTGTGCCAAATCCACTGTATGCAGCGTCTGTAAGTTATATATCTGTATTGTCTGAAATAAAAATACCAACTTTTAGATTCAGTTTCACTTATTATAACAGTTTATAAAATAATTAATTAGAAGATTTTAGAGTATGATTCTAAACATTTTATATCTTCCTATATTCACTATATATTATCAGCCTTAAAATGGGAGACATAGACATTTAAAATGTAGCGAAGCTGGAACCGTACAATTGATTCACTACATTTTAAATGTCAAGGTCTCCCATTTTAAGGCTGATATTTTTGTGCGAACTTTATTGCATAAACTTGTATTGTTTTGTGTGCTAAACACAATGCGTTGACCGATATAAGTTGATCTGTGTGTTTATTAATTTTTTGTGTAGCTATAAATAAACTTCATTCATAATCACGGCTTACAACAGATTTTCTCATGAGTAAGATAACAGTGAAATATGGTCACATAAGGCAGGTGGTCGTTTAATACAGGTATAATTGATATGAAATGCAGTGTGAAGGGAAATAAAAATTAAGGTCACGTAAAACAAATTATTTCTTAATAGAGGTGGTCACTAAAAAGTTTAACTGTATTTTCCTTTTTTTTCTTCATAATACTGACATCTGGGGTAGGAGCAGTCCCTCCTCTGATAAAGCAACTTCACATAATAATATTTACCTTCCTGCTTTTTCTTCATAATACTGACATCTGGGGTAGGAGCAGTCCCCCCTCTGATAAAGCAACTTTACATAATAATATTTACCTTCCTTCTTTTTCTTCATAATACTGACATCTGGGGTAGGAGCAGTCCCTCCTCTGATAAAGCAACTTTACATAATAATATTTACCTTCCTGCTTTTTCTTCATAATACTGACTTCTAGGGTAGGAGCAGTCCCTCCTCTGATAAAGCAACTTTACATAATAATATTTACCTTCCTGCTTTTTCTTCATAATACTGATATCTGGGGTAGGAGCAGTCCCTCCTCTGATAAAGCAACTTCACATAATAATATTTACCTTCCTGCTTTTTCTTCATAATACTGACATCTGGGGTAGGAGCAGTCCCTCCTCTGATAAAGCAACTTTACATAATAATATTTACCTTCCTGCTTAGTAGGATTTTTCGCTGCCATTTGGTTACTTTTCATTTCATCCACGATCCATTTTAATGATTTGGTTGTTGCTTGCATCTGTTAAAATAAATTTTCACAAATTTCATGGATGGTTACAAAAAGAACATTTAAAACAATAATGGTCGACAATTCTAAAAATATCAACAAAACAAACAATCACATCTCACCGACACCTCATATCACTGAACATAAAAAAGATGACGACATATGATGTTGGAAATCCAGGTCCTGGGGTGGGATAGGCACACCAAGATGAACTGTGAGCTAATGCTCACTTATGATACCCCACATATATGTTCAATTTGTAAAAAACCCAACTAAGTCGGCAAACAGGAAGTAAGAATCTGAAGGGTTCAAAAACGCTTTCCACAATATGGTATACCTATGGCTACATTGTATATGAAGCTTGTGACCAAATATCAGATGTCTGCCATCAATAGTTGCTGAGAAAAATGCAACGGACGGAAGGACGGACAGAGGTAAAACAGTATACCCCTCCTCCGGTGGAGCGGGGGTATAAAAAGGTGGCAAGGTTATACCAGTTAATGGGATCCCAACTCTCCTCCTCTTAAGTACAACTGCATTAACTGTACATAAAAATTTGATTTTTTTTCACAATAAGTTGTGGGTCATCAAGGGGAATAGTCCACTAAATAAGAGAATTTGAAATTAATGCGGGGAAAGGCACGAGACATTTTAATCATCTAGAGGATTACAGATTCTTTCGCCACTGGTTCAGCGGGGTTAAAACGCTGTAATAATGGAAGAAATATATTTAACGGTCTTGTATATGATTAGACGGCCAAAGAAAAAAAATGTTAAAAAATCTAATGTTAATTAGATTGGTGTGAGTGATTGTCTTTAATGCCAAGTTAGGAATTTTTCAGTTATATCATGGTGAGTACAAGTTACATTCGATGAGATGATAATGATGTACAAGATCAACACGCTTAGTTGGATTTTTATATTGCTAGCTCACTGAAACACCAGTTCATGGGTAGATATATCTCTCCACTCAGACACCAGTCCACCTGTAGATATATCTCTCCACTCAGACACCACTCCACCTGTAGATATATCTCTCCACTCAAACACCACTCCACCTGTAGATATATCTCTCCACTCAGACACCACTCCACCTGTAGATATATCTCTCCACTGAAACACCACTCCATCTGTAGATATATCTCTCCACTCAGACACCACTCCACCTGTAGATATATCTCTCCACTCAGACACCACTCCACCTGTAGATATATCTCTCCACTCAGACACCACTCCACCTTTAGATATATCTCTCCACTCAGACACCACTCCACCTGTAGATATATCTCTCCACTCAGACACCACTCCACATGTAGATATATCTCTCCACTCAGACACATTATCTTGATTCAAAGCAAACCAATCTTTGCTGTTACTCCTTGCTGCATGCTTAGTGGAGAAGCAATGAATACAATTTTCATATCCTTTGGTTTGACCAGACTGAGGCTCAAACCTACAATCTACCGCACTCGAGTCAAGCACGCTAACCATTAGACACCTTTGATGTTGATAAGATTGGCACCCTCAATAACACATGATAAAAACTGACTACAAACCTGTTTTTCTAAATTTTTAAGTCTCTCATCCATTTGTGGTGGCATCTTAGCGATAGGCTGTACATTGTTATTTGCAGCGGGGGCTGCAGCAGCAGGTAGGGGACGGGGAGCTTCTTGGATCTGATCCATTCTTACCAGTAAGGTATCCAAGCTGATATATAAAGTGAATGAAATTCAAAATTTCTGTATATTCAGATGCTATATTATTTGTTATTTGTTGAATAATTGTCACAAAGAAATTTTGCTTCTAAAATAATAATTTATTTTCCATATTAGGTAGATATTTTTTATTTCAAAATACAGTCAAACCTCTCTTATTAACATGTGACCTTCAAAGGAAACATTGAAATAGGGTCACACAAACAGTGGTCATTTAATACATGCTTGATTAATATGAAATGTACTGTGAAGATAAATTAAAATTTAGGCTACACAATACAATTTATAAGACTCAATAGAAGTGGTTGTTATAGCAGGTTTGACTGTATCAAGATCTAGTATCACTTTATCTCATGTGTTCATTTCATACCCCACAGTCAATAGCTCATATTATAGTAGTCCCCTCTTATAAGACCACCCCTCTGATCAGGCCAGATTTCTGATGTACTCAGATAGTAAAATACTACTAAATTACCCCCCTCTCCCCCCATTTTCAAGAGAGGCCACCCCTCTTATATCCAAAACTGATTTCTAGACAAATACATTTTTACATCTGCTGTGTTAATATCTAGATGTATCTAAATACCCACAACTGATTTATAAACAAATCCATTTTACGTCTGCTGTGTTAACACCTTGATGTATCTAAATACCCAAAACTGATTTCTAAAAAAATCCATTTTACGTCAGCTGTGTTAACACCTTGATGTATCTAAATACCCAAAACTGATTTCTAAAAAATTCCATTTAACATTTGGTGTGTTAACATCTGGATGTATCTAAATACCCACAACTGATTTCTAAACAAATCTCTTTTACGTCTGCTGTGTTAACACCTAGATGTATCTAAAAACCCAAAACTGATATATAAAAAATTTCTATTACCGCTGGTGTGTTGACTGTACTTTCATTTCAAGTGTTTCGTACTCCTTCATTTCCTGTCGATGAATATAGGCATCGGCAATCACATTCTCCCACTGAATCAACTCACGCTCATTTGAAAAACGTTTCACTGCAAAGAAATTATTACAGTCTCAATATCTGTTTAATTCAACAATGCATTATTAGTTATTGATGAAAAAAGACCAACGGCCCCTAATAATGGGAGTAATGAAGGTCGAGACAAGACACATATTGCTAGTATTGTACTGGGTCCAGTAGGACGAGCTGTGATACTAGTTCTAGACACGACATTATCACTAGTATTGTACTGAGTCCAGTAGGACGAGCTGTGATACTAGTTCTAGACACGACATTATCACTAGTATTGTACTGAGTCCAGTAGGACGAGCTGTGATACTAGTTCTAGACACGACATTATCACTAGTATTGTACTGGGTCCAGTAGGACGAGCTGTGATACTAGTTCTAGACACGACATTATCACTAGTATTGTACTGGGTCCAGTAGGACGAGCTGTGATACTAGTTCTAGACACGACATTATCACTAGTATTGTACTGGGTCCAGTAGGACGAGCTGTGATACTAGTTCTAGACATGACATTATCACTAGTATTGTACTGAGTCCAGTAGGACGAGCTGTGATACTAGTTCTGGACACAACATTAAAACTAGTATTGTACTGGGTCCAGTAGGACGAGCTGTGATACTAGTGATAATGTACGTTGAGTACTTTAAAACTGATATTATTGTTTTTTATCTGTAACGCAAAAAAAAAAGTCCTAGAAAAAACCCAAAAAAACTGTTGTAATGATAGGCACAAACTTTATTGATAGCTGCAACTAGATAAAAAAACCAGGTGGTACTTCAGTTCTGGTTGGTTTAAATAAGTCTCACTACATTATATAATATACTTACTAAAATACGAGTTCTCATTTGGAACACAACAGCTACGACACCGCTGAAAAATCCAACAGAAAATCAGAAAAATATGGCTTATCAATATTAATGGTGTTGGCAACGGTGGTTTAGAATAGTATTCATAAATTAATACGCAACGCTGGAAATTCCAATGTTGATCTGTCTCTTCTTGAATCTTTTGTATTGAAAAACTGAAAAGATACAACAAACATGTAGAGCAAAAAATAGAAGTTAACTCAAAAGCTGTTTCTAGGGGATCATAATAAGGCACATTTCTACCAAGTAACATTTCAATCATGCATGTGGTTTTTGAGAAGATTAATAATTGGCATACCACAAGTATTCATTGATCCATCTTTGGAAACCCATGGCTGATTTACGTTTCGTTCCTCACTCCATCACCGTGGGTCGATTCGTACAAATTTCCTCGTTTTCATGAATATTCATCAGAGATAATTATCCAATCAGATTAGCGCTTACGGAAATGGAACTCTTCAAAATTGGAGGTTAATATGGATAAACGTCCTTTCCATCAAGTAAATTGTCAACTGCATCTTTCTTTCTGAAACTCTTTTAATTCCTTGACACCAAACGTATTCCCTCAGTATTTACATTAAACCGAACAAGTGATAATAGGTGCGTTCTGATTGGTTTAAATAACTGAAGATGATGGTCAAGAAACCAATGAAATAGGCTCATAAATTATGCATGAAAACGAGGAAATTTGTACGAATCGACCCACGGTGATGGAGTGAGGAACGAAGCGTAATGAGCCGTGGGTTTCCGACAATGTCATTGATCCTGCTATTCTACTGTCCATCTTAATAACATTTAATCTTGTAATATGTGTTCTTTTTGAGTGGTAACGAATCTGTTCATGGTTTTTTTAATTGATGTTTATAGCTGTATAGGAAAGTTGAAAAAATATAGGAATTTCTGTTTTCAAATATAGGAGAAATAAAGGAAAAATATATCATCTGAAGAGGCAATTATACACATACATGTTACATGAAAACATTATTTACTGACATTTTAATGAATGAATATCTTATTATTACTGTAACAGACAATCATTTTTTTTTTATTTTTAACTAAAAGTTGGCCTCCACCTCCACTTATAGCCAACCCTAGCTCTCCCCATTTTCATTAGAAAGACCAGTGTACAAATGATGACACGATAATTTTTTTCATCAAACATATGATTTTTTAACAATAAAAATTGACATTGATTATTATAATTGAATAGATAAAAAAACACCAGTAAGATACCAAGCATTTAATTGTTTTTGGCTAATGTAAGATTGAAAAAATGCTATTCTACAAACATTTTCTGCTTATGTAATTAGAGACTTAGTAAATTCTTTCAATAAAAGTTATGTATAAAACTTTGGTTTTAATAGCTACCTTTCAAGGGCTTCAAGGTGAGAGCAATAAAAGCAATTGCTCTGATTATGCCTTAATTCTTAGTTTAAGATGAAAAAGAACATCTTATGTACAATTACTACAGATCTATTTCACTATGGTGACATGGTTGGTACTTTACAATACAATCCTTCACAATACCACAAAGCAATACCTTTGCCAATAATGTTGAAATAAATCAAGTTACTCAAAATATAAAATTATAATAAAATCACTAAATGACAAGTTTATCAGCAGTGGGCATTTAATGTTTCTTTTTCTTTGCTTCTATATTTACAGCTTTCTCAAGATTCTATTAATTTATAGTACTATGATTGTACTACTTATATATTGATATTGTACAATACATAAGTAGTACAAGAATAGTAATATAAATTTATGGTACAATAAAAGTACTATATTTTAATTGTACATGAAAAGTACTGTTGCAAAAGTAGCTGTGTATATATACTTATACAGTGTGCTGGAAATGCATGTTAAACAATACACTGTTTTGACAGGTACATCCAAATGCCAGCTCTTATTTCTGAAGGAGGTACATTGCTAACTAACTTGAACATAACATATTCTACTATTGCTGCATGTTATCAGTTCAATGATACAGATTTGGTTGTTTGTGAATAACTTTTAATATTGAAAACATCAAAAACACTAAAGATACATGTATATACACATATCCTTTCCATTGAAATATACATTAAATTTACATTTTGTTGTTTTTCATATTCCCCATTACTGATACAAACAACCAATATCAAGAACTTAATCCACAGCTTTCACTGTTTTCATTACCCATTCTTTTTTGTACTGGAATATAGGAAAATACAGGAATCTTAGCCCTAACACCATATGTTGTGCTGTTTTTAATTTTCAATGATTTGAGGCGAGAGGTGACTGTTTGTATTGTTGATATCTTTTGACTATAGCTGTTTAATAAATTTTCTTTTTCATAATTCTGTTGCATATTTAATCTCATATTTTAATTTTTTTTGCAGAAACAGAAATATAACCAGGAATTTAAGCGCAAAATGAAAATAAATAATGTTTATGTCTATGTCCCAATTTTTTTTATATACTCGTGTCTATTTGATTAGTTACCTTTAATGGTTTTCCATTGTTGCACTCTGCTTTATTGATACATGTTTCATGTTTTTATGTTTAATTTTTAGCGAAATTATGTAATAACTTAGTGGTAAGTCTTCCAGGGAAGACATGTGTCGCCTGCGAACTTATTTTCTTTAGATTACTTCATCATTGAAAGTAACATCATGATGAAAAAGTATAGTATTCTAAATTTTGTGATATAGTTAGTTTTGACTGATGAAATTTATGAAAATTACAATTTATTCTGAAATGATGAACTATTTGAAAGATGAGATATTATCATGCAAATAAAAATAATCTATAGCTAAGTTCCATCAAAAAGGATGTGGACATGCAATACAGTTCTCCATACTGATGCTCTGTGCCATATATCAGGAAGCTAGCCTGTGTGGTTCCTGGGAAAAATGTGACAAATTTTTCTATCTAAAAATATTCTAAGTTGCGGCAAACAGGAAGTGGACATGCGGCAGATTCCAAACTATCTTACACGATACAGTTCTCCATACTGATGCTATGTGCCAGATATCAGGAAGCTAACCTGTCTGGTTCCTAAGAAAATGTGACAGAAATTATTGTGTGACAAATTTTTCTATATAAAAAATAATGTAAGTTCCATCAAACAGGAAGTGGACATGCGGCAGATTCGAAACTGTCTTACACGTTACAGTACAGTTCTCCATACTGATGCTCTGTGCCAAATATCAAGAAGTTGGCCTGTGTGGTTCCTGAGAAAAATGTGACAGAAATTATTTTATGACAAATTTTTCGATATAAAAAATATTCTAAGTTCCGTCAAACAGGAAGTGGACATGCGGTAGATTTGAAACTGTCTTACACGATACAGTTCTCCATACTGATGATCTGTGCCAAATATCAAGAAGCTGGCCTGTGTGGTTCCTGTGAAAAATGTGACAGAAATTATTTTATGACAAATTTTTCAATATCAAAAATATTCTTAGTTCCGTCAAACAGGAAGTGGACATGCGATAGATTCAAAACTGTCTTACACGATACAGTTCTCCATACTGATGCTCTGTGCCAAATATCAAGAAGCTGGTCTGTGTGGTTCCTGAGAAAAATGTGACAGAAATTATTTTGTGACGCCGACGCCAGACGACGCAAGATGACGGATAGTGATCCCTATATGTAGCCTCTGCATAATGCAGGTGACATAATAATACATATCATTTTGTATATTGCATATTGTTTGTATAAGCAGAAGACAATCAATACTAAGTTGAAAAACTTGTGTCTGATCCTTTTGTCATTATTTAGACAATAAAATATGTTTAAATTAAAATAAATAATTAGCACAAACATACATATGCAGGTTGACTAATTAAAATATATAACATAAAGTTTGCAAAAATGAACCGAGCATCGAAAAACAAGAACCATACCTGAACATGGCAATAAGTAGATTCAGCAATAGAATATTGGCAAACAGGACATATATCCCCATGAGTATTGGTGTAGAGTATCTACCCACTTCTGAAGGACATCGTGGTAATCTGCTGGCATTGTATATAGAATTGTATATAGCTGGATCAAAACTACAATATGGTTCTTCTACTGTTAAAAGAATAGGTAAAATAGTAAATAACTGTGTTACTGTCAAGCTATAAGGTTTAGGCTTACGGTGCTTAACGACATTTTCAACCATTTTTCAGCTATATCATGGTGGTCAGCTTTATTGATGGAGGAAGCCAGAGTACTTGGAGAAAACCACCGTCCTGCCGCAAGCCACAGACAAATTTTATCACCGGAAATTGTATCGAATACACCTTGCCATGAACGGGGTTCGAACTCACAACTGAAGTGGTGATAGGCACTCATTGCATAGGTAGTTGTAAATCCAACTACCATATGATCATGACCACGATGGCCCCTTCTGTCAAGCTATAAAAATATGTATAAAGTTAACATGTTTTTATCCAAGTTGAAGTAACCGATGATATCAGAAATATCAGAGTATATTAGAGTTATCTAATATAAGTTTAACTATATTAAGAGCTTCTATGAGATAACCAATTTCATTAAAATCACATCTCTTACTTATTAAAAACAAAATCTCTCGCTCACTTGACATTATACAATAACTCACTCACCTTTAATGAATAAAAATCGCTCACTTGGTGTTAAAAAAAAAAACACTCGTTCACTTACTTATTATAAATAAATACTGCTCACTTGCCATTAAAAAACAATAACTCATTCTCTTGAGATAAATAAATAAATATTGCTCACTTGCTATTAAAAAACAATCACTCATTCTCTTGAGATAAATAAATAAATGTTGCTCACTTGCCATTAAAGAACAATCACTCATTCACTTGAGATAAATAATATTGCTCACTTGCCATTAAAGAACAATCACTCATTCACTTGAGATAAATAATATTGCTCACTTGCCATTAAAAAACAATCACTCATTCACTTGAGATAAATAAATAAATATTGCTCACTTGCCATTAAAAAACAATAATTCATTCTCACTACTCACTCACCTGGAGTAAAGCAAGTAAAATAATCATGAAAAATGGATTAATTCAAAGAGTACACAGAAGAAAACAAGCTAATTGGTAAATTATTTAAGGAAAACTGCTCGTGGCCATCAGCTGTCAGCAATCCTCTTCAAATACCGTTAAATAAAGAATTAAATTAAATTAATTGATCAATATGCACCAAATGACAGACAACAACACAAAAATAAACTTACATTCTATTTCTTCAATGAAGAGCTCTCCATACAGGTTCCAGTAACTCATCCTCATCACTTTGAGTAGAACGTCTGCTGTTAGACTGGAGTTTGGATACAGTATGGAGTAGGAAGCTATGGCATACGATGTCACAAACACCATCAAAATTACCATGAAATATGATAAATCAAACAACTGAAAAATAAAAAAGTACGCTTGAAAATGTTGTGTGTCATAAAGAACTATACAATTTAACTAGAGGTGCACTATTAGATGTCTTTATGTTCTCAGTTCTGTGTTGTGATGTCTGCTATGATTACTGCATGAAAACGTTGTTTGGTTCGTCTTTACCTCCAATTATTTGTCGGATGGCTCATGTCTTAATTACGTTATATGTGTTTGTTTGCATAGAGTGGTGTCCAACACATACTGTGTTGTGATTTTGTATTGTTTGTCTTCGGTCTTGTGTGCCCTATCTTACCAGTTTCTCTCGAATGCCCATTTTTTATTCCCCCGTTGGTATTCTCTAACGTTTATTTTGAGCCTGTATCGCTCACCTGATTATAACACATGTAAGAAAATTAATAGCCTAAGAAAATTTTTAAATCCTATTGTGCTGGTCAGTTCTCAGAGCTTGATTTGCACTGGTTTTTAAATCGTTGACCAAAAACATTTTAAGGATAGTCTAACTTGAACTAAAAACAAGATGTTGCACACTATGTCGTGCTAAGAATACCCCCACTCATTTGTAAGTCACACGGTAAACAGGAAGTAGATGTGTGGCAAAACTGGAAAGGGGAGACACGGTACAAGTCACCATGCCAAAGCCATATATCAAATATAAAATAATTTCTTCCAGTAGAAGCTGAGATAACTGTTTCGAAAGTTTTCATTACGGCAAACATGAAAAATTCTAAGTCGAACTGTAAACAGGAAGTAGATGTGCGGTAAACCTGAAAAGGGGAGACACGGTACACGTCACCATGCCCAAGCCATATATCAAATATAAAATGATTTCTTCCAGTAGAAGCTGAGATATCTGTTACGAAGGTGTGAACGGACGGACGGACAAGGTGATTGCAATATAGCCCCCTCTCTACGAGTGGGGGTATAATATAGCATCAGTTTCTATAGCAACTGTTGTTAACTTTGCAACATTTCTCC
>MJUT01043794.1:252410-264422 GCA_002080005.1 Gigantidas platifrons
AATCTTTGTTGTTCCAATGTTATTTGGTGGATAGAATCTTTGTTGTTCCAATGTTATTTGGTGGATAGAATCTTTGTTGTTCCAATGTTATTTGGTGTACCGATATAATTTTATTTCCCAGATGCTGAATTATCAACTAGAAAACAAAATACTGGTGAAGAAATCTTACAAATACTGTCATCATTGTGCCTGCCATTTTACACAGAACAATAATTTATCAATGCTTATACAATAATACAACCCTTTTACTGTATTGCAAAACTGTATTCATTATTCATGATATCAGGATATGCCAGTACTGTTGAATTATTGCAATATGGCAAAAAGCTTTATCACAAAAGCAAAAATAAATTTTCACAAACAATCACTAAAATACATTGGTAAAATCAGAAAATATAAAATAGCTTCTCAGTTACCTCTCTGATCTCCTCAGCAAAAATACTGAAGACCCACACCATCAAAATTATCTCTATCACCGACACTGACGAGTTGAGTTCTACTAATAACATGTAACTAAAGAGGGCTAAAAATATCAGGTAGGCCAGCTGAAGATAGAAAAACAACATTCATACATTAATAATGATGTGAAGATCACACACACACGCTGGATTGTTACAGTAACGTTGAATAAAACAATTCTCAAAATGTCTTGTAAAAATCTGTATAGGAAACAAATATGAAAGATTCTAATTCAACATTTTATTTAAAACTGTTTTCATTGGCAACGATATACCATCAAATCCACAGTTGATATGTCATAACTAATATTAATAATACAAGCTCTGTTCGGAATTGCCAGAAAATTACATTCGCCACTGTCAAATCCTTTACTGACACTGGCAACTCTTCAAATACAATACTGTTCTTCCTTAAGTGTGTGCACTATCCCCCCCTCCCCTCCCTCAAACACACACATATCCTCTTGTTGTCATGGCAATACAAAATGTAATACAGTCAAATAAGACTCAGCTAGTTCATAGTAGCTTTAAGCTTAATTTATCACAGAAAAGTAGAATACTCCACTATTTTAAAATTATATCATCAATTCTGTCACACAATGAGATTTAGCTATAACATCATGTTTCTGAATCAAGACAGAAGTACAGGAAGCCTCAAAAATGTTCTGCGCTGGGCAAGATTGTATCTACAAACAGACGACACTTTAATTTAAAACGGTACTTACCACATTATGTATAAATATAATCACCGGTGAAGTATAAAAATAGTATAATTTTCTGGGAACAGATACTCTGTAATAAAGAAAAACATTTTTTTTTTAAATAAATAAAACAGAGCATAACCTGTCTACATCAAATACCCTTGGTACCAACTTTCAATGTCTGAAATAAACAGGTGATTGGGTGTGGTCAGTTTAGGTTTTAGTACAAGGAGGGCATCACTATCATCTCATCGAATGTAAATTGATCTTGCCATAATATAGCTGGAAAAAAAGGTTATTTGGAGTTAAACAACAATAACTCACTCCCTCAATTTATTAGAATAACATACAAGATAATAGGTCCCGAAACGAGAATGTGTCAGTCATTTCAGATTTTTAATTAATACATAGTTCCTTTAGTTGTTGTTGTTACTTCTTTTTAACTATGGCTGTTAATGTCAAAATTGCAATGAAACACTTTCTCAATGATTTTTCCATCGCGACACTTTCAACAAGTAATTTTCGACTTGTATTTATTGCTTTCTTCAGAAAAAAAAATTTCATTTCATTCATTGCTGATTATTACTTACTGATTATTGTGTATCCCATCATGCTTTCCTTCTTCCTGTAAAATCATATGTGCATATACTTAATATGGCTATCAAATATAATTGTCCACCTGTATAGTTAGTTAACAGCAATTGAATTATTCATGAACAAAAATCACTACTTTTTATATAATCACAGCAGGTATATGGCTTTATAAGATGAAGAGCTTGCAATAGATTTCTCATTCAATTTAAATAAAGTTCATAGGTCATTTAATTAAACCAGTCAGACCTGCCTTAAAGGTACCTCTATATAACACATCACTGTCTATAAAGTGTGTAGGTTATGGTTATGGTGCTTAATGTCACTTTATAAAGTATTTCAGTTATATCGTGGTGGTCAGTTTTACTGGTGGAGGAAACCGGAGTACGCGAAGAAAACCACCGACCTGTGGCAAGTCACTGACAAAGTTTACACGGTCTATAAAGGGCAGTCTCATTTTTCTCATTAATAAATAGTGCATATAATTTTAACCTGTATTTAAAGGGCAACTGCCTTCATACAAAAAAGTTAGAACAATGATTTACAATCCAGTTAGTTAACTGCAATAGTTAATACCCACACAAGATATCACTATCAACATCCTTTTTCAACATTTTATCGGAAATTTGTACATTTTCATTTTGATCTTTAAATGCAATATCTACAGTATTAGCAAGCAACTAGCATGATATTAACATAATATTGCTGTTTTCTAATGTGACGTTATATAATGATGTCACCATAACAAATCCTTGATAAACATACTATACTTGATATATTAAAGGACGAAGTCCTTTTAACTATATGATTTTTCATAAGAGTATTGATAGCCAAAAAAAACTGTTCACCAGAAGATTAAAAAACTAGATAAATTGATATTTAGAAATGCAAAAGAAATATATTGCAATGAAAAATTCCCAATTCTTTAATTATTTACTCTATGCAAAATCAAAACAAACTTGAAATAAAATTCTAATAAAAAAATCTCTATCTACGAGATTCTCGGCGGAAGAGCGCGTAGGTTAAATGAACGGAACAGCCATTTTGTTGTTGTTGTTGTTAGTAAATTCCTCCGTTGACTCGGAGCACCCTGCAATCACAGGTAAATGTCACTATTGGTGGTGGTACAATCCAGCCAAATAAAAAATGAAAAAAAAACTTTAAAAATTACTTGAAAAAAAGAATACATTCCCTTCTCATTCCTCCCTCTAAACATTATAGGACTTCGTCCTTCAAACAGGTTGTGCCCGTCTCATATTAAACATACTATCTTTGATATATTTTGCTTAAAATGGACTTCTCATCATGTCTCATGTCTTAAGATTCGTCTTCGATGTGATGTTACTCTGAGAAATCCATTTTCCCAAAACAAATCAATGATAGTATATTATATATCTTGTTCATTCATCTGTATAAAATTCAATGTTATCAGTTCCACACAGAAACTGATGACAAAAAAGACGGAAAGTGATTCATCAGTTCTACACAGAAACTGATGACAAAAAAGACGGAAAGTGATTCATCAGTTCTACACAGAAACTCATCACACAAAAGACAGAAAGTGATCCATATATATCTTGCTAATTCATCTATATAAAATTCAATGTTATCAGTTCCACACAGAAACTGATGACAAAAAAGACGGAAAGTGATTCATCAGTTCTACACAGAAACTGATGACACAAAAGACGGAAAGTGATTCATCAGTTCTACACAGAAACTGATGACAAAAAAGACAGAGTGATCCATATATATCTTGCTAATTCATCTATATAAAATCTTATGTTTATCAGCTCTACACAGAAACTGATGACACAAAAAATGGAAAGTGATTAATCAGTACTACACGGAAACTGATGACACAAAAGACAGAAAGTGATCTGTTCTACACAGAAACTGATGACACAAAAGAAAGAAAGTGATCCATATATATTGGCTTTGCTTATGTAAGCCATAATAAATTAGGAAACATTCAAACTTTATATTGACCATACTACCTACATTATTATAAAATGAGTAGCAAAGCAATCAATTTATGTTCTCAAGATACTCACTAGTTTTAATTTTGAAAAGACATGGTAATGTTTCATTCTAGACAAATAGTGTTATTTATTTAAAACCAGAGGCTCACCTGAGTCAAAAAGAAGACATTATTACGTTTCATTCTAGACATGTAGTGTTCTTAATTTAGGGGAAAAAAATATGAAAATATGAAAAATATGTGTGAAGTCATGTTTATATTTGGACCAAAAATAAATTTAAAAAGGCCGAAAAAATTTAAGTTCACCATTATTAAGAATCTTAATGTTAAGCAACCTCACCTCTAAAAATTGCTTTTAGAAATGTCTGGCAATCTGAGTTTAGATAAGTGTTTAATCCTTGAATTGAAAAAGAGGCTTTTTTTCATTCCCTTTCCAATTGACATTCCCCAACCACTGTAATAAGGAAGTCATGTTTGTTGACAAACTGATAGGACTATTTACCACAATTTAAAGACAAACTAGAAAGAACCAAAAACTACGCTGAATATAATTCTCATCCTGACCACATATGATTTTACAAATATCAATAATGACCACTCAAAATGTGAACTTGAGTGAACTTATATGACAACCAGGAAGTTAAATAAAAATGTCACCGTTGAATAATAGCATAGATAACATAGCTCAACAATACAATGTTATTCTATAAAAATGACGAAAAAAAAGACTGACTCTAGATGAAGCTTAACAGCGGAACCGTCGCTTTTATGGTCCTTATGATGTTTAAGGTCCGCACTTATAAAAAAAAACATCATAAGGACCTTAAGAGCTACAGTTCCGCAGCTACATGAAGTTAGGAAATGAGACGAAAACGTCACCACTGAATTATAGCCCTATTCAAAATTCCTCAACAATCCAAATTAATTCTATAAAAAAGACCAAAAAAATAAAAAAAGATTGACTCTAGATGAAGTTAGGAACGTGACAATGGATCAACATAATACAATGAAATGATTCATCAAACCCGATCTGATTAAACTCTGCTGTTACATGTATTATACTATATGCTCCCCCCTAACGTCTGACAGAAATCTATTAGAGGTCATATCCAGATGATTTCACGATCAACAAATACAAATATGTTGCTGCTTAAATCTTAATTGCGCATTTCACGCTTTTATTATTATTGCATTAAAAACGTAAAACTCTCTGATTGGTTGACAAGTACCAGTATTCATATATGAAAGTTCATCTGGATATGACCTCTAATTGGGTTCTGTCAGATGTTAGTGGGAGTGGAACGTATTATAATAAATGAATTTAATCAGACTTTGTGAGTTAATAGACTCTTCCGAAAGTCAAAAGTTAACAAACTGATGTGTCATAAACAACTATGTGTATAAGTTTCATATGAAAAAAGAAATGTTTTAAAGGTGAATAAAAAGTAATCTGTCTTGACATTTTTTCAAGTTTATGTGCGGTTGTGAAGGTAGCAAAAAATTAATCTTTTTTTTTTGAGTGAGTGATCGTTGTTTAACGTGAACTCAGCAATTTTTTAGCTATATCATGACATTTGTTTTTCTTCTTCTTTGAAATAAAATGTGTATTTGTTAAAAAAATTAAAAAAATATTAATAAGACTGCACCAAACTTCAATCAAAACCTTACTATCTTTGCAGGAATTTGAAATTAAATTNAATCTTTTTTTTTTGAGTGAGTGATCGTTGTTTAACGTGAACTCAGCAATTTTTTAGCTATATCATGACATTTGTTTTTCTTCTTCTTTGAAACAAAATGTGTATTTGTTAAAAAAATAAAAAAATATTAATAAGACTGCACCAAACTTCAATCAAAACCTTACTATCTTTGCAGGAATTTGAAATTAAATTAAAATTATTTTATCTTTAAAACTGTTTATGGTATTTTCTAAAACCTTCCTTTCCATTGATACTACATGACGATTGTTAGGTTGGGTTAATGGTGTTTCATGTCACTTTCAACAATATTTCAGTTATATCGTGGCAGTCAGTTTTATTGATGGAGGAAATTGGTATCTGTAGAAAACCACCGGCCTGCTGCAAATCACTGACAAACTTTATCACGTAATGTTGTATCGAGTACACCTCGCCATGAGCAGAATTCAAAATCACAACTTAAGTGGTGATAGGCACTGATTGCATAGGTAGTTGTATATCCCAACTATCATCTGATCACGGCCACGACAGTCTCACAGTTTTTTCAGCTATATTCATTACAAGAAAAAATCAATGACAATGTCATGGGCCTATTGGTATATATTCAGACCTCAATAGGAAAAAAAAGGGTTGGACAATTCCTGAAAACTGTTGTATATTAGGAGCTTGCAAGTCGTCTTTTATAAATATAAAATGTAATGAAATACACATCTGGGGGTACTGCTGGTTTTTCCATTTAAACATACATGATACCCAGGGAAGCCACCTTGGAAATAGGGGAACCCATCCATAGATGTACAAATTATAAAAAGAAAGTTTAAACAGTGATGGTACTATTCCAACAGTATCAACAAAACAAACAATCACCTCTAAAGAAAGTTTAAACAGTGATGGTACTATTCCAACAGTATCAACAAAACAAACAATCACCTCTAAAGAAAGTTTAAACAGTGATGGTACTAAATTCCAACAGTATCAACAAAACAAACAATCACCTCTCATCTTAAATGAACTCACTGAACATAAAGAAAGACCACTACAGTTGACACTGGAAATCCAGGTCCTGGATTGGGACAGGCACTAAAATGTGGTGGGGTTAAACTGGTTAATGGGATTCTAACCCTCCTGTCTTGATAACTGGATCTCCAATGGCAATACATATGTAAGCAAATGTTCCGACAGTGTAGTATTTTTTGCTTTCAGCTATTTCAGCTATATTCAATTGTGATCTTTCGACTTATTAGGGCAGGAAGGCCTGGAAAAATATAATGCACTTCCAAATGAAATGCACGGTCTTGGTAAGGTATATGAAAATCCTGAAAATCTGAAAGTTATAAAACAAAAACATGCTGGAAATTGAATATACAGTAAAATTATACTGTTTATTATACTCCGTATATACATGTAGTTGTACCAACCTTTGTCGGATCTTGCATCTCTTTTTTCACATATTTTATCAATGGAAACATTAATGGTGGAAAAAAGACACAACTCAGCAACTGTAAATAAAAAGTAAAATCAGCTACTAACGTCGACACTTTTGCAGTATCATGCATGCTGTTAATTTTGATAAATTTGAGAAGGTTAATTTACCATTGCAAATACATGCATACTGTGACTGTGTGTAGTGTAGAACAGCAATAATAGCGCTGTTCTCTTTTTTATTTGTGTCTAAGTGTAATTTTGGATAGTATCTCATGCTCATTTACATCTGTATAGTTTCTTACTAACACTATTTTCGGATAGAAAAAAACTAAATTTGTTACGATGGACAGCATTTTTTAAACACTCTCTAGATACAATTTAGTCAAAATTATTTATGTTGAAAGTTACAGACCCCCACTACCAATAAAAAATGCTTTAAATTCCTCCAATACACCATTCGCAAATTCCCGAATCGTTTCTAAAATTAACAGTTCCATGAAAGAGCAACACAAAGGATATATAATTTGAATATAATTTTCCTAAAATTTGTAAACATTTGAACTTTGTAAGAAAATCAGGATAGTTTTAGAGGAAATAAAAAATTCACAAGTTGTTACAACACTAAAATTGAGGACAGAGTATTACATAAATGCATATTATATTCCTTGAACTTCACATGAAAAGGGATTCCATTGCCTGCACTAAAGGGAAATAACTCTTATAAATATGTATATTTTGGAATCAAGTCGAAATGTGCATTTGGTCTACTTTTTTTTTTTTTTTAATAACTTTAAGGGCTTTCAATATTGTTCAAGTGTATTAGTACATGACTATTTACAGTCGGTACTTTTTTTTTTATTAAAATTTGAACATTTTACATGAATATCTTATACAACACTCTTTAAAATCAAGTAAGTGGGTAAAAGTACCTGGTACCACCCCTTATTGAAAGGCCTGAACCTTAAAACAAGGATAATTATCTGATGTTCTCGTGGCAAGTAGAATATTGATTGGCTAACAAAGTACTTCTAAGGATTAAGGGAAAACAGAAACTACTTTGAAGAAATGCGGTGACAGAAAATCAATAATCTCGCTCACACAGCAGACGGCATCTCTCACCTATATTTCATAAACCACAGAAAATGATATGACATCGTTGTCCATTTATATTGCAACAGGTGACCCACATTTCACAACTTGACAGAAAATCAATAATCGTTCTCTGTGACCTTTTGTCCAAAGATACACGTAATTTATGTTTTTCCTATAATATTATATAAGGACATACTTATTAATGTTGGAACATTCAGATAAAAATGTTATCAGTCTCGAGATGTTATATATCCCGTCTTAGAGTGCAGTGGTTTTGCTAAAAGGTTCAGCTGACACCTCACCTTTTAACAAAACCACTGCACTCTAAAACGGGATATATAACATCTCGAGACTGATAAGTATAAAAGAAATGATTTCTTCTTCTACACAATATTTACTTTTAGAGCTCCATTGTCATTAGAGAGTCGACCCATCCACACTCTGTTCAAAAGGGACTGACAAGCAGTCTGGGAAATAAAAAGTTTATTTTGTGTTTCCACGGCAATGAGAACACAAGTGGATCCACCCCAGTTATCCAGTTGGCGAATCAATAAATTCTGTGCCTTTCTTTCATCTGTTTCATGACATTCATTTAAAACTTTAAGAGCTAAGTCTGAAAATTCTCTGAAAAGAAAAAGATCATATTGATAAAAATTTAATGTTCATTAATAGTTCAGATATTTATGTTCTCTGTGTGAAGTCATTAGATTTTTCAGTAATACAAATGTATAATTTTTTGCTTAGGATTTTCGGCAAAGAAAACGATAACAAAATAAAGGGCTACGACATACGAACAATAATATAATGATATCACAAGTTTTGGTTGATTACAGACGATGCATTTAAAATTCCGTAATATTTATATTTATATTAGGTGGCCGTTGTGGTCATGATCGCATGGTAGTTGGATCTACAACTACCTGTGCAATCCGTCCCTATCACCACTAAGGTTGTGATTTCGAACCCTGTTCATGGAATGGTGTACTCGATACAACATTACATGATAAAGTTTGTCAGTAACTTGCAGCAGGTCGTTGGTTTCATGTGGGTACTCCGGTCTTCATCAATTAAACAAACTGCTAGAATATAACTGAAATATTGTTGAAAGTTGTGTTAAACACAATAACGTGGCATAATGGAGTAAGTACTGCTCACATTTCGAGTGCAATAGATCGTGGGTATCGAGCCCCGGTCGGGTAAACCAAAGACTATAAAGTTAGTATTTGCTGCTTCTCCACTAAGCATACAGCATTAAGGAGAAAGAGCAGACTGGTTGGCCTGGAATCAGAAAATGTGTCTGAGTGGAGCGACATGTCTTCCTGCGGACTATTGTATTAGTGAGCTAGCACCATGTAAAAATCCAACTCAGTATGTTGGTCTAGTACAAAGCGGACCTCATCATCATATCATTGAAAATTAACTTGCTCTCGCCATTATATAGCTGAAAAATAGTTGAATTGGCATTAAACAACAACCACTCACTCACCCATACCCTAACCCTATGTTTAAAGCACTCCTAGTACCTGATACATGTAGAGTGAACAGTGAGAAATAATAAGAGTAAAGTGCAGACAGGAAAGAGAAATAACACTTATTTCTGCTACTGTATTGAAACAACATTTATATCTACGTACAATGCATTCCTAGTGAAAGACTTTTTTAATTCTATGTCGTCCGTCCTCTTAGACATCTCGATTAACAGTCCATAGGCAACCAGAGCACTGGCTATAGCATCCTGAAAAAGGTTTACATTAGAAAGTTTAAACAGTGATGGTCAACAATTCACCAATATCAACACAATGAACACAATAACCTTGAATCTTATCTGAATGCACGGAACATAAAAATGACCATGACATGTGAAGTTGGAAATCCAATTCCTGGCTTGGGACAGGTACTAAAAGTGGTGGTGTTAAACTGGTTAATGGGATTCTATGTTCAATAAGACAAAACCATTTTATAAAACTAAGGATAATCCTTGTCTAAGGCATATGAATTTTATAAAATTTCTCTTTCACGTTTGTTAAAAGACGGTGTAATAGCAGTAAAAGTAAACATTTTCAATCTTCCACTATCGGTAGCTTGAAAAACCGTGTTTGACGAACCATGACAAAACTTTCAAGTCAGTAATGTATGAAAAGTTTAAAAAATAGGGTGTTTGACACTTGATGACAATGACCATTCCTACCTTCTTATAACAAGTCTAACTTGCATACTCAGTAGAATAAATTGCACATTCAGTAGAATAATTTGTATATTCAGTGCAATAACTTTCACATTTAGTAGAATAAATTTGCATATTCAGTAGATAACTTGCAGATTCAGTAGAATAATTAGCATATTCAGTAGAATAGATTGCATTCAGTAGTATAACTTGCATATTCAGTAGAATAATTAACATATTCAGTAGAATAAATTGCATATTCAGTAGAATAACTTGCATATTCAGTATAATTGGATATTTTACTGAAATCTTGAAATGTAAGTTAATCAACTCTTTAACACAGAACTAAATTTTTGTTACCTTTCCAAGATTCCAGAACAGTTTGGCTAATTCTTGTCTATTCATCAATACAGACCAGAAGAAAAGTTCTTGTACTGCATCTAAATGCATACAATAGATATAGTTAAACAGTAATTTTTTATAATCTATTTCTATCTTGTTGGACAAAACAGATATTTTTAGATAATAATAAAAGATTCCCTCAGAAGTCAAAGTCAAAGTCTAACACAAAAAAATTGAACTAAAACCTACAAATTTTGCGGTCGTATAAAAAATGTAAGAATGTGTCTATAGAACACTGATGCCCCCGCTTCCAGTTAAAGTAAACAAGGGCATAACTCCAGAACTGGAAAAAGTGGTTTAGTCCAAAAACAAACTTGGCCTTCCTTTAATGGTTCCTAACCTTGAGTATATAAATTCCACTGCCCTTGTTGGTAAAATAAACATGTGCTTCCATAAAAAATTTAGAATGGAACTGTGGCATAATAGATGTTAATGTTTTTAATGTATTCTACCATAAAAAGAAACACCGGCGTCCAATTCAGAAACGGATTCTATAATGTCAAAAATGGAATGAAAATGTTTAAATTTTTTTAATTAAATTATATGCACCATAATATAACAGTTATTCATGTTCTATACAGGGTATATATTGTCACATTCACGTCTTCAGATTTACAATACCTTGTCTAGAACCTGAATAACATATATAATATCAACTAGAACTGTGAGTGACCTCATTGAGTGATACCCCCCGCTTGCAGCTTAGTAGGAGTTGCACTTACAAGGTACATGCCNCCCCCCCCCTTTTCGTGAAAGTATAAGTTGAATTATCTCCCCTTTTAAATTTTGGACAGCAACCATATTCCTTCATGCACGTCTGCAGGTAGTGTACTACAAGTGTGTAAAGTTTCATAAAAATCCAATACGCCGCTTAGGAGGAGTTGTGCTTACAAGGTACATCCCCCCCTTTTTGTGAAAGTATAAGTAGAATTATCTCCCCTATTAAATTTTGGACAGCAACCATATTCCTTCATGCACATCTGCAGGTAGTGTACAACAAGTGTGTAAAGTTTCATAAAAATCCAATACGCCGTTTAGGAGGAGTTGCGCTTACAAGGTACATGCCCTCCCCCCTTTTCGTGAAAGTATAAGTTGAATTATCTTCCCTTTTAAATTTTGGACAGCGACCATATTTCTTCATGCACATCTGCAGGTAGTGTACTACAACTGTATAAAGTTTCACAAAAATCCAATAAGCCGCTTAGGAGGAGTTGTGCTTATAAGGTACATGGACGTACAGACGGACGGACGGACAAGGTGATTCCTATATACCCCCCAAACTTTGTTTGCGGGGGGTATAATAAGATTGCTTAAAATATCTATATGTACCTTTACAAGTTGAACTTCTAGGTGCCATCATCATTCCAAAACCTTTAGAAACGGTTACTTCAGTTAAATGATGGCTAGCGTAGAAATCTCCAATCAAGTCCTGTATAAGATGTCCTACGTCCCTGAGAGTAGTTGAGGATCCAGTGACATCCTGTAATATATAGAGGACTATTAG
>MJUT01043805.1:1983-12583 GCA_002080005.1 Gigantidas platifrons
CACCAAATAATGGGGATCGCCATTTTTCAGAACTCTGCAATGTGAGGAGACAAGGGACATAATCCATTCTCGGATTATACTTGCAATTAAAGCTCTTCCGACAGAGCCGTGACGTCATAATAGCGGTATCGTATATTATATCAGCATTGATCAGTTGCAATTTTATCATTAAAAATTATGTGAATCGTAAAATAGCGTCGTATATTTATCTTGTGATATTTACAAAATTATTATAACTTCATGTTAAGGATTGTATTGCACTAATTAAATTAAAAGGGAAAGTGTGAGAAGATTTTTGTTGTTATTACCCTTGTCAACACATCGACCAGTGACCTCGAAAAACACGGGAAAGTACAACAACATTGGGGACAAAAAAAAAGCATGTGTACGCATAAAACGAGTTAAAACTGACAGTCATTTAACCTATACGGCCAATCACGTAAAGTATGCAATTCTCTGAGATGAAATTATACGTAGACCACTCCCCCCCCTCCCCGATATAAATAAACTCCTTTGTTTTATGAAAATATAACATTGGATGGGAATATTAAGAAAAAAAATAGAGTGATATACAATTATAAACATTGTATTGCAGTTGATCTGATATTAAAACATAACCAAACGGGCACGATGTTGGGAAGAGTCAGATACATGTTATTTATTCAACTAGCATGATCATTCCGTGTAACGTCACATAAAGAGGTGTCATGGCAGCTTACACTACATTGTACGACAGGATATTCCAAATATTCATATTTCTAATTGGGTATATTAATGTTAATAAAGATGCTTTTTTTAGATAATAAGTTATTTATGAATAAAAAGTTATAATTAATTGAATTAAAACAACTTGTCAACTGACTGGCCTTTTCCTGTAATCCATCAGCAGAGCCTGCCAAAGAACTTTTTGTTGGATGTTGAAGTTTAATGACTACATGGGCGGAAATAGCCATTGCAACTCTCCCGGGCTGAATAATTCAAATACGAAAATCAAATAAAATACTGATAAAAATATTATTAACGGTGTTGTTCTTGCTTTCCTCAATGCAAAAATATATGTGTCTGTTTTGTACAAAATGGCATTCCATTTTTTAATATTTAATTCGCCGTATTTCTGTCATTTGGTGATTTGCCGCCATTTCTCATCGCCTGTACAATAAATTATCTTCCCTTTGAATTATTCAGCAAGGGACAGTTGCAATGGCTATTTCCGCCCATGAAAGTCATTAAACTTCAACATCCAACAAAAAGTTATCTGTGACGCTCTGATGTTGGATTAATTCCTGAAAAAAGTAAAGCGGAAGTATATTTAGGTAGTATGGAATGGAAGTATACCACGAAATTTACACGAAAAAAGCGTGCAAAAAATTAAACCGCTTTGTTTACATTTTGATCGATTTTGGCATTGGAAGCCTTGTTTTTATATATATTGGACACTATTGTATGCCCATTGCTTATGCTATACTCATATTGACACAACGTCTAGTGCGGTGGTACATATCACCACTTAAGTTGTGAGTTCGAATCATGTTCATGGCGATGTGCACTCGAAACAACATTATGTTATAAAGTTTGTCAGTAACTTGCGACAGGTTGGTGGTTTTCTTCAGGTACACCAGTTTCCTACAGAAATCAAACTGACCACCACGATAAACTGAGATATTGTTGAAAGTGACCATGAACACTATAACCATAACACCCTAAAACATTAAATCAACCGCAATTATATATATAGATACAAATAAAATGTACCGTTTAACATCCGTCATGACACCAAAACCAATCGGCCTTTGTAGAAAGGATTACTCATCATGAAATATTTAGGTTAGTGTGTTTTCAAAACTCTCAATATACCACATCAATAAAAAGAATAAAGGAAGGGATAAATATCAAACCCATAACACAAACTTCGATGTGTTTCAAGGCAATATTGAATAGAAAGCTATGAACACAATTAAGTACCACCTTGGCCACAGCTTTATGCATACGAGCTCTGACAATTGAAAGACGATTTTAGGAATTAAATATCTTACTAATCATATTGTGTTAGCCACCATGCAAAATATAAATAGAAGTAGTCGGTCGTAGTTTAGAAAAATTCGAAGCATTAACTGTTTAGCAATATAATGCTACACTATCAAAGTTAAAACAAGCTGAGATAGTAGAACAATCTATTGCTAAACCTAGAACATGTTAAATACATAGTATTGTGCTTATATTACCACCGTTAACTTTATGCATTATATACAAATATTTGCAACGAATGAGACATGAGTTGCAAATTTTAGATTCTCTGTGTGAAATATAAATTACAGTGTTGTGCTCGGCAAGATACATACGACATTCTGATTCAAGGGGAAAAATATGTAGTTATGTAACAGATGAAAAATCAAATGCATCGATTATTAATATTTGCATAATCTAAAATCAACACCGTTTCTGTGTTTTAATTCGTTACATTTCTATGTACGCTCTGTATATGTATTTTATACAACCAGTTTAGCTTTTTTTATTTCATTGATCTAACTTTGGTGCATCTTTCATTCAGGAACGACAGATTAGCGCCCTAAATTCTCAATATACTTAGGAAATAAATCATGGAAGCCAGAATGTGCGTTGAGTTTTAACATGGGTTGGTGGATATTAGTATTATTAAATAAAATTTACTAATATCCACCAACCCATGTTAAAACTCAAAACACATTCTGACTTCCATAAATTATTTCGATTCTGGTATGTCTAAGAGTACAAATATGGTAGCATACTTTGATTGGAAGACGGTTATTTATATTTACGTTTGCGGACAATGTCGCACACAATTTATGCTGCCAAATTCGAGCAGACGATACTTTATCAACATGTACATTTACGACGGGAAAGTCAGTCACATGCACCGCCGCATGTGCTAATGAGATTATACCCAATCGATAAATCGCTAGTTTGTTTACACAGCGAAAGAAGGACGTCATGTTAGAATAAGATATCTACCAACGTATATACAAAATAGGAAAACACAATATAAATATTTAGTACCTAACATATGAAAATGCTGTATTTTGATTGAATAATCAGTGTGAACTATTTCTGAACAGTACACTTGACAACGAGTGACTATTCCTAGCAACGGTTACATTGTAAATTTTATTAGTATTTTATATTGAATTTGAGTGTGTTTTTCTTTTATGTCTGGAATGGGAGTCATGTACTAAATATATTATTGTCTTCTCCCTCGATAACAGTTTTCATATAGTGCTGTATGGTGAGGTATAGTGCTCTCGCCGTTGGCTCAGGCACTATATCTCACCAGACACACACTATAGGAGAACAGTTCCCCCAGGAGTAGACAACAGTAGAATAATAGTCCATGTCTAGGTGAAATTACACTGTATTAAGTTTGCAAGATTAAAATATTTACATGTGTACAATAATACCCAAGCAATGTTATTGTAAATGCGGCCTCTAATATCAGTTACATACCTCTGTTTTGGCAGTTATTTTAATGCACTAGGTGCTTAAGAATTTGGCTAATATTGTAATAGGAAAATTAGGTAAACTCGTTCACAAACAAAACTGTTCTCACGACATATTTTTTATTTGATAAATTATAACATCATTATTGTACAAGTTAGATGCATGACTATTGAAACAAAAGAAGATGCATGTATATGCTACCGGTATAACAGCTTTTCCCCCCGCATTTGTTCTCATGTGAATGACCACTGCCTTCACCTGAGTACTCATACCTAGGAAGAAACCCGTTATAACCAACACGGGTCGCTTCTTTTGTTTCAACAATACTGTATATTATAAATAATCAAGAGATATGATTGCTTATACAATACTTTAAATTTATACATACCAACTATCACCATTAAAGTTGTGAGTTCGCATCCTGTCCATGGCGAGGTATATTCAATACAACATTATGTGATAAAGTTTCCTAGTAACTTGCGACAGGTCGGTGGTTTTCTCCGAGTACTCTGGTTTCTTCCACATCAATTGAAGACATTAAACACTAGAGTGTGTCTATTGTCTAAATATAATAAAAATTGGTGCAAAAGGAGAACAAAGAGTGAAAATATTGTATGTTATAAAACCTAATTGAATTTTACTGCTTAACGCCACTTTCAGCAATATTTCAGCTATATCATGGCGACCACTTTTAGTGGTGGAGGAAGCTGGAGTACCCGGAGAGAACCACCGACCCTGGACAAGCAACTGGTAAACTTTATCACTTGCGGCTGCGAGTCGAGTGCACCCTTTCTTGTAATTTCCAAAGCTGGGCGCAAACCCACGCCGTATTGGTTATAGGCTTGTATGAGCTGTTAGATCCAACGACCTAACTCATTGAGCCACCCGGGCTCCCTAAAACCTAATTGAATATGATGTTTAATGAAGATATAAGAAGTAACAAAATTATGTATTACAACTTAAGAAGTATGCTATTATTTTTCAAACACAATTCAAAAAGGTAAGACATGCTACTCCGAGGAACAAGTGATCAGTATGGTGGAGTTCCTCATTGATAGCATGTTTGTCTCCTTTCAAGGGCCACTGTTTCAACAGGTTGTCAGCATATCAATGGGTACGAATTGTGCCCCTCTTCTAACCGATTTATTTTTTTGCTCATATGAATCGAAGTTTCTTCAAAATCTTGTAAAAGATAAGAAGATTCATGAAACTAGAGCCTTTAATTTCACATACAGGTATATTGATGACGTTTTATCTATCAATTATCCTACATTTGCAGAATGTCTTCCATTGATATATCCTCCAGAGCTGGAAATTAAAGAGACCACAGACACAGCTTCGGTTGCATCATTTTTGGACTTACACCTCGAATTTTACGACAGTGGTTAACTCAGTACTAAAATTTATGATGAACGGGATGACTTCAATTTTAAAAGCATAAATTTTCCAAATATGTGCAGTAATATACCAGCTTCTCCTGCATATGGTGTTTACATTTCGCAATTGATTCGCTATGAAAGGGCCAGTAGCAATTATTTCTTGAAACGTCAATTTTTGTCCGAGAAACAGGCTACTGGATCAGGGCTATAAAAAGATTCGCCTTATTCGATCTCTTAAAAAGTATATATTTCTGTACCAAGATTTTGTCGTATATATTCTGTCTCTGCAGAGAAGATAATAAGTGATGGATTTTCATATAGTAAATATGTAAAATGTATAAATATAAGGATTAAGTAATCGGGGTTTAAACATGACGTCATTCAGCATCTCATTTGAAATCAAATTGTGTAAGAAGATGACCGTTTAGTTAAACCATTCTGCAGAGACGATAATAAACGATGGATTTTCATAAAGTACTGCGTTGACTACTATTATACTTTTTTTGTCTGAGTATTTAAAAAAAAAGATGTTACAGTGACAACCGGAACATTTTTAATGCAATGGAAGCGGGAGGTTTGGCGCCGTAAAATCTGATTCAACCCATCATTTCTTTATAAATGCCTGTACCAAGTCAGGGCTATTGCGTTTTCCCAGTTTTCCAGTTGTTGACTGATTTTGTCTGTTTGTTGACTTATGAGTTTTGACTTTCCCTTTGGAAGATTGCTCGATGTTCGGTAGTTTTGTTATTACCCTTATTAATAGATGTACCTTTATATTGATGTTGTTTATGATAAAGCTGACAGTAGATTTATACTATTATTATGACATCACTTGACAGTAATACGAGTACTCAAGGGCAAGTATTTAACCTTCCTGTTGGCACTGATATTTAAAGTTTACCGAGACTTGTCGTGGTATGCATGGTCGGCCTTGAGAGGTGCGGGGCCTAATTGTTCTATGTAAAACATGTAGTGTGTGGTTGTGTGTACTTGAACAGCCGAAAGTAGATAACTCTAGATCGGGGTCCAATTGGCTTAAGCTGGTGCTGGTGGTATGTATGCTTTAATGTTCATTTCAAGAATCGCAGGCACCAGTTGATTTAAACATATTTTATTGTCAAATATATACAATAGGATTGAACACACGTTTTACAACTTATATGCAGTTCTCTCCAGTAACATACAAATATAGGTCTGACAGAGAGCATGACGGATAATAAGTGTATACTCATTTATGGTATAGCAAAAGTAAACAATAACAGATAAGTAAAATGGGGGGGGGGGTATGTTCCTTCAGTGAATCGTCTACTGCTCTTAATGAATGTTTGTACTGCTTTCGATAACAATATGCTTTGGGTTTGGGTTTTATTGGAATCTCCAAATACTAAAATTCTAAGGTCTCTCTGAAAATCATGGTGGTGCAAAAAATGAAAGAGAACTGTCCTCTGTTCGATATACTTTTAAGACAAACATACAATACAAATTAGAAGTCAACAATACGATTTAACAAAAATAGAAAGTAAAATCAAAAGTTCGGACAATTAAAACAAAATAGCTGGGTTAAATCAGGCGCGTCGCAAATGTAAACATCCCCTGCCCTTACGAAAAAACTGCAACAATAGTTTGCAGCTTTAGTTATCAATATTATTGAGAGCAATGACGTATTGTGATTCAATTAGAAAATAAAACTAAGAAGAACTGCTTTAGATACCTAAAACTTATGTCTCCCCTTGATGCGGCCATCTGCACAACAACCTACATGTATCTCGAAAGACAAAAATATTATGGCCCGGACAAGAAAATACTATTTAAAAAAACATTATTTGACCTTGAGGTTAAAGGTCTAGGTCCCACGAAGGTCATTACGGTATGCGACACGCAGGCCTATGGTCACACACCCACATACAAAATACCATTGACCTATCTCGAAAGAAAAACATATTTTACCTTGAGATCAAGCTCCCACGAAGGTCATTACTGTACGCGACACACCGTCTTATGGTCATTCACCCACATACCAAATATCATTGACATATCTCGAAAGACAAAAATGTTATGGACCGGACAAGAAAATACTATTTAAAAAAACAATTATTTGACCTCGAGGTCAAAGTCCAACGAAGGTCATTACGGTATGCGACACATTGCCTTATGGTCATGCACCCACACACCAAATATCATTGACCTATCTCGAAAGAAACAATTATTTGACCTTGAGATCAAGCTCACACGAAGGTCATTACGGTACGCGACACATTGATTTATGGTCATGCACCCATATACCAAATATCATTGACCTATTTGGGAAAGCACAAATGTTATGGCCCGGAAAAGAAAATACTATTTAAAAAACAATTATTTGACCTTCAGGTCAAAAGTCAAGGTCCAACGAAGGTCATTATGATGCGCGACACACCACTTTATGGTCATGCACCTACATACCAAATATCATTGACCTATCTCGAAAGAAACAATTATTTGACGTTGATGTCAAGGTTCCACGAAGGTCATTACGGTACGTGACACACAGCCTTATGGTCGTACACCCACATACCAAATATCATTGACCTATCTCGAATGGAAAGAATGTTATGAACCGGACAAGAAAATACTATTTAAAAAACAATTATTTGGCCCTGGGATCAAAGGTCAAGGACCAACGAAGGTCATTACTGTATGCGACACAACGGATCACGGTCATGCATCCACATACCAAATATCATTGACCTATCTCGAAATGAAAAAATGTTATGGCCCGGACAGGAAAATACTATTTAAAAAACAATTATTTGATCTTGAGGTCAAAGTCCAAGGAAGGTCATTACGGTATGCCACACATCGTCTAATGGTCATGCACCCACATACCAAATATCATTGACCTATCTCGAATGATAAAAATGTTATGGCCCGGACAAGAAAATACTATTCAAAAACAATTATTTAACCTTGAAGTCAAAGTCCAACGAATCTCATTACGGTACGCGACACAAAGCCGAATGATCAGGCACCCACATACCAAATATCATTGACCTATCTCGAAAGACAAAAATGTTATGGCCCGCAGAAGAAAATACTATTGAAGAAACAATTATTTGGCCCTGGGGTCAAAGGTCAAGGTCCAACGAAGGACATTACGGTATACGACACAACGGCTTACAGTCATGCACCCACATACCAAATATCATTGACCTGTCTCGAAAGACAAAATTGTTACGGCCCGGACAAGAAAATAATATTTAAAAAATAATTATTTGACCTTGCGGTCAAAGTCCAAAGAAGGTGATTACGGTATGCGACACACCGCCTTATGGTCATGCACCCACATACCAAATATCATTGACATATCTCTCGAAAGAAACATTTATTTGACCTCGATATCAAGCTCCCACGAAGATCATTACGGTACGCGACACGCTGTTTTATGGTCATGCACCCACATACCAAATATCATTGACCTATTTCGGAAGACTAAAATATTATGGCCCGGACAAGAAAATACTATTTAAAAAACAATTATTTGACCTTGAGGTCAAAGTCCAACGAAGGTCATTACGGTACGCGACACACCGTCTTATGGTCATTCACCCACATACCAAATATTATTGACATATCTCGAAAGACAAAAATGTTATGGACTGGACAAGAAAATACTATTTAAAAAACAATTATTTAACCTCGAGGTCAAAGTCCATCGAAGGTCATTACGGTATGCGACACACTGCCTTATTTCTTTAGAAATTCCTGTACCAAGTAAGGGCCATTGCGGTTTTCCCAGTTTTCCAGTTGTTGACTGATTTTGTCTGTTTGTTGACTTATGAGTTTTGAATTACCCTTTGGAAGATTGCTCGATGTTCGGTAGTTTTGTTATTACCCTTATTAATAGATGTACCTTTATATTGATGTTGTTTATGATAAAGCTGACAGTAGATTTATACTATTATTATGACATCACTTGACAGTAATACGAGTACTCAAGGGCAAGTATTTAACCTTCCTGTTGGCACTGATATTTAAAGTTTACCGAGACTTGTCGTGGTATGCATGGTCGGCCTTGAGAGGTGCGGGGCCTAATTGTTCTATGTAAAACATGTAGTGTGTGGTTGTGTGTACTTGAACAGCCGAAAGTAGATAACTCTAGATCGGGGTCCAATTGGCTTAAGCTGGTGCTGGTGGTATGTATGCTTTAATGTTCATTTCAAGAATCGCAGGCACCAGTTGATTTAAACATATTTTATTGTCAAATATATACAATAGGATTGAACACACGTTTTACAACTTATATGCAGTTCTCTCCAGTAACATACAAATATAGGTCTGACAGAGAGCATGACGGATAATAAGTGTATACTCATTTATGGTATAGCAAAAGTAAACAATAACAGATAAGTAAAATGGGGGTGGGTATGTTCCTTCAGTGAATCGTCTACTGCTCTTAATGAATGTTTGTACTGCTTTCGATAACAATATGCTTTGGGTTTGGGTTTTATTGGAATCTCCAAATACTAAAATTCTAAGGTCTCTCTGAAAATCATGGTGGTGCAAAAAATGAAAGAGAACTGTCCTCTGTTCGATATACTTTTAAGACAAACATACAATACAAATTAGAAGTCAACAATACGATTTAACAAAAATAGAAAGTAAAATCAAAAGTTCGGACAATTACAACAAAATAGCTGGGTTAAATCAGGCCCGTCGCAAATGTAAACATCCCCTGCCCTTACGAAAAAACTGCAACAATAGTTTGCAGCTTTAGTTATCAATATTATTGAGAGCAATGACGTATTGTGATTCAATTAGAAAATAAAACTAAGAAGAACTGCTTTAGATACCTAAAACTTATGTCTCCCCTTGATGCGGCCATCTGCACAACAACCTACATGTATCTCGAAAGACAAAAATATTATGGCCCGGACAAGAAAATACTATTTAAAAAAACATTATTTGACCTTGAGGTTAAAGGTCTAGGTCCCACGAAGGTCATTACGGTATGCGACACGCAGGCCTATGGTCACACACCCACATACAAAATACCATTGACCTATCTCGAAAGAAAAACATATTTTACCTTGAGATCAAGCTCCCACGAAGGTCATTACTGTACGCGAAACACCGTCTTATGGTCATTCACCCACATACCAAATATCATTGACATATCTCGAAAGACAAAAATGTTATGGACCTGACAAGAAAATACTATTTAAAAAAACAATTATTTGACCTCGAGGTCAAAGTCCAACGAAGGTCATTACGGTATGCGACACACTGCCTTATGGTCATGCACCCACACACCAAATATCATTGACCTATCTCGAAAGAAACAATTATTTGACCTTGAGATCAAGCTCACACGAAGGTCATTACGGTACGCGACACATTGATTTATGGTCATGCACCCATATACCAAATATCATTGGCCTATTTGGGAAAACACAAATGTTATGGCCCGGAAAAGAAAATACTATTTAAAAAACAATTATTTGACCTTCAGGTCAAAGGTCAAGGTCCAACGAAGGTCATTATGATGCGCGACACACCACTTTATGGTCATGCACCTACATACCAAATATCATTGACCTATCTCGAAAGAAACAATTATTTGACCTTGAGATCAAGCTCACACGAAGGTCATTACGGTACGCGACACATTGATTTATGGTCATGCACCCATATACCAAATATCATTGGCCTATTTGGGAAAACACAAATGTTATGGCCCGGAAAAGAAAATACTATTTAAAAAACAATTATTT